>JAXCMG010000064.1:1171097-1212199 GCA_034642415.1 Podarcis siculus | reverse complement strand
TCTTCTTCTTCTTCTTCTTCTTCTTCTTCTTCTTCTTCTTCTTCTTCGTCTTCGTCTTCGTCTTCGTCTTCGTCTTCTTCTTCGTCTTCTTCTTGGACAGGCTGCCCCTCCTGGTGATAATTGACTGGCTGTTTCATCTCCAGGAGATGTGGTCTTGGAGTGCACCAGTGAGAAAAAGCTCTCCATCCTCACCCATTTCTGGGCTGTAAATTTAGTCCTGACGTCAGCATAGTCCTTGACATCTTACCGCCACCCACCCTGTTGCAGAATTCAGCAATCAGCCTGTTGACTGCCCCAGACATGCCAATTCTGGAATGACTACATTGGCTGCCAATTACTTTCTGGGCCCATTTCAAAGTGCTGGTAGTGACCTCTCAAAGCCTTGTGCAGCTCGAGACCCCAACTGCTGCCTCTCCCCACATGAACCAATGCAGACCCTGTATTCATCACCCAAGACGCTTCTCTGGTTGCCTCCTCCAAGGGAGATGTAGAGGGTGGAGACACAAGAATGGGTGCTCTCAGTTGTGCCCGCCACTGGCATGTGAGCCCCCCAAAATGTGTCTGGAGGAAAAGGTTGTCCTCAGGATGAAGACGTTGCCTCCCTCGCCTGCCCGCCCTATGCAGTGCTAAACTCTGTGTAGACTGTAAACAATAAAAGTTGTGACCATCTAAATGGCTTTTCCTTTGGTCAAGCCATTCCTACTCTCCATCCCTGTTCAGCGCTGGGAGCACAAAGCTGCACTGAAAGATTCTAACAATATCCAACCCCCTGTGATCCAGCCAGCGACCGAGTGAGGCCTGTGTATCTGTGCCTAGAAGGACTCATTATCCAGACGGATATTGGGGGTGTTTAAATAGATGCTTTAACTACACTCTAATATCACAGAAGACAAACTGTTTGTTTTCAGGTTTTATCCCCTTCCGTTCCCACACTGAGGAAAGGCCCACTGTGTATGTTATTATGAACGTGATCGACAGAGTTACGGCTGGCACTGTAAAAAAGTAATTACAAATTATGAAGGAATGAATACGGTTGTTACAACATTTGAATGAGGTGCCCCAGCTATGTGTCTTGCAAAGATTTAAAGCCTTCTTCTTTATTTTCTCTATCTATCCATCCATCCTTATTAATATGTACATAAAAGGTAAAGCACTAGCGTATGCTATTAAAATGGCCTTTGAAAAGAGGACCTGTCAGGGTGACACTGTGGTCTACAGCAGTGTTTCCCAACCTTGTGCCTCCAGCTGTTTTTGGACTACAATTCCCATCATCCCTTGCCACTGGTCTTGCTAGTCAGGGATGATGGGAGTTGTAGTTCAAAAACAGCTGGAGGCACAAGGTTGGGAAACACTGGTCTACAGTACAGGAGCTATGAATGTATGGGAGCAAAGTATGGTGTTTTCTGTCTTCTGGCTGGAGAGCCAGCAGCCAATGCTCACACAAACAGTTTACAGTCTTAA
Organism: Podarcis siculus; assembly: GCA_034642415.1. Classification (NCBI taxonomy): domain Eukaryota; kingdom Metazoa; phylum Chordata; class Lepidosauria; order Squamata; family Lacertidae; genus Podarcis; species Podarcis siculus. The sequence goes on along the minus strand of JAXCMG010000064.1, from coordinate 1,210,738 downwards.
GACCAAGAAGAGCTATTCTTCCAAATGCCACATTTTAGGAAACTTCTTTTTTCATTTATATTTTATTAAATTTCAAAAATTGTTATGCATACACTCCTATACATGATCATTTTTTCTTTTCTTTTTTCGACTTCCTACCCCATTTTCCATGTTTTTTTAAATTATGTCTCCCCCTTGCTGCACCTTATCTTCTTTTATATCATAACAACAATACAATAATCTCTTAATTCCTTCTGTTGCTCATAGTTCAAATCCTGCTTGAGAATTCATCATACTATAGTATTTCTTTAAATAATCTGAAAAAGGCTTCTACTCTTCCACAAAGCAGTCATCATTAGGTTTTCTTATTTTTTACTGTTAGCTTTGCCAGTTCTACATAGTCCATTTTACTATTTCCAATTTTCTTTGGTGGGAGCTTTTTCTTCCTTCCATTTTTGTGCATGAAGATCCTAGCTGCTGTTGTTACATACATAAACAATTTAATCAATTAGGGAACTATTTCAGAATAGCAAGGCCATAGGTAAAGGTAAAGGTAAAGGTAAAGGTACCCCTGCCCGTATGGGCCAGTCTTGACAGACTCTGGGGTTGGTGCGCCCATCTCACTCTATAGGCCGGGGGCCAGTGCTGTCCGCAGACACTTCCGGGTCACGTGGCCAGCGTGACATCGCTGCTCTGGCGAGCCAGAGCCGCACACGGAAACGCCGTTTACCTTCCCGCTAGAAAGCGGTCCCTATTTATCTACTTGCACCCGGGGGTGCTTTCGAACTGCTAGGTTGGCAGGCGCTGGGACCGAGCAACGGGAGCGCACCCCGCCGCGGGGATTCGAACCGCCGACCTTTCGATCGGCAAGCCCTAGGAGCTGAGGCTTTTACCCACAGCGCCACCCGCGTCCCGAGCAAGGCCATAAGAACAACCCTAAATATAGGGAGAGGAGGACGGGTGATCTACTGCACGTCGCAAGAAAGTGAAACTCTCCAGCGACGTGCAGCAGCTTAAGTAGCCCCTCAGCAGCCAATGGGCAACCCAACTGACCAAATTTCTGCCCCAGCAACAGAGGGGCAACCAATGGGGCATTGTCGCCATCCAAACGGTCCCGCCCCACAACAGGGAGGCTGTTTCTGGTGATCTCACCGCAACACACGTGCCCTCCATGATGGAGGACCCGGCTTTCAGGATTCTGATATTCAGACTGGAAATAAACTCATGTATAGCTGTGCACAGGACGCGGGTGGCGCTGTGGGTAAAACCTCAGCGCCTAGGACTTGCCGATCATCAGGTCGGCAGTTCGAATCCCCGCGGCGGGGTGCGCTCCCATTGCTCGGTCCCAGCGCCTGCCAACCTAGCAGTTCGAAAGCACCCCCGGGTGCAAGTAGATAAATAGGGACCGCTTACTAGCGGGAAGGTAAACGGCGTTTCCGTGTGCTGCGCTGGCTCACCAGATGCAGCTTGTCATGCTGGCCACGTGACCCGGAAGTGTCTGTGGACAGCGCTGGCCCCCGGCCTCTTAAGTGAGATGGGCGCACAACCCTAGAGTCGGACACGACTGGCCCTTACGGGCAGGGGTACCTTTACCCTTTTTATAGGTGTGCACCTTTCTGATTCTCAAATGTTGTGTATGCATATGGAAACCCAGCTTCCTGACCTAGAAATGCATCCATTTCAGAATACTGCAAAATAGGACGATGGCTCTGGTTCCTGCTGCGGTGTCCTTTGGGGAGAAGAGAAGTCTGAGCTCCCTACCTAATATTCTGCTGCTATCAGACTGTGCAGCCTCAACTCAAGAAGCAACAGGCCTCCTTCAGTCTTTATGTCTGGCCAATCTACAGTAATCCTATTCATTGTATGTGTTTTATTGTGCTATAAAAAGGTGGAGACCTTTGCAGTTCAGCTTGTCAAAGAGTGGGGGAGAGGGGAGGGGGGCAGGAAGGAGAATCCTATTGAGATTAATGGATAGAGCAGAAAATAAAAAGCAATGAAAGCTTCGGTGTGAAAGGCATGAGTTTAGGTAAACGGCCATGCCCTTTGGAAGCAGAGAAGATGATGTTCTTGCTATTAGACACAGCACTCTCATCTCTTTTGCCCCTCAATAGCTGAAAAGAGAAGACGGGGGAGTTAGATGCCTAACTTCACAGATCTCCCAAAATAGGGATTGGAAGGTGAAGCTCCCAAACTGGGAATAGAACCTGAGATAACCAGTTCACACATGCATGTGGACAAATTGTGGGTAGGTTTTACTGAAAAGCACCAGACAAGTGCAGAAAATCCATGTGATTCCAGATGAGGTTGTAAGTTGTTCATCTGGGCTATTGCTACCGTATTGGGCAGTTATATTTCTACAAGGGCAGACATTGATGCTGAAAACCAGCTTCGCCTGAGCTCTGCCAGTGCAGCTTTCTCCCAATTAAAGTGCAGAGTGTTTGAGGACCGGGACATTCGTAGAGAAACCAAAATGCTTGCTTACAAAGCTATTGTACTACCAACCTTACTGTATGCTTGTGAAACGTGGACCACTTACAAACACAATCTCCAACTCCTCGAAAGATTCCATCAACGGTATCTCCGAAAATTTTTACACATCACTTGGGAAGACAGGCGAACTAATGCCAGTGTACTGGACGAAGCAAGGATCACCAGTGTCGAAGCAATGATTCTTCAACATCAACTTCGTTGGACTGGTCATGTTGTGCAGATGCCTCATTATTGTCTTCCAAAGCAACTACTCTAATCTGAACTTAAAAATGGTAAGTGTAATGCTGGTGGTCAACAAAAGAGGTACAAAGACTGTCTCAAGGCAAATCTAAAAAAATGTAGTATAAACACTGACAACTGGGAAACACTGGCCTGCAAGCACTCCAGTTGGAGAACAGCCTTTACCAAAGGTGTCATGGGTTTTGAAGACACTCGAACTCAGGACAAAAGGGAGAAATGTGCTAAGAGGAAGGCAGCTTGGCAAATCCACACCATGATCAACTCCTGCCTGGAAACCTATGTCCCCATTGTGGAACGATGTGTGGATCCAGAATTGGCCTCCGCAGTCACTTACGGACTCACTTTTAAAACTGTGTTTATGGTAAACAGTCTTACTCGGCTACGAGTGATCGCCAAAGAAGAAGATTGGGCCATAACATCTGGCTACCATGATGTGTGAAATGGAGGTAGGAGGAGTCAAATAATAATGGCTATGTGTACAGGCCCCAGATCCCACAACTGGCCCCTCTGCGCTGTGATCCAGCCAGTTGTAAGCCCACTGGTGGCCCCACACATTTCCACAGAGAAGCATTAACTTGCCTGGACCAGGCCACTGTATTTTTGAGGTGGCAGGAAACTTCAGCCTGTGTTGCTGGATGTGTGCAATGGTTCATTTGCATGAGCAATAGGGGTGAGCTCTGAATGGCTTCCCGCTTCCCAGAACATAAGCAAACAAGAGTTCAGGCCTTTTCTGAAGCTGGAGGGTTGCCAACAATCTAATGTTTTTACTTGACCATTCAGTATCAGCCAGGCCATTTATTGAATCAACATGGTATTTTGAACTGGGATTGGTTAAATTCCCATCCCTCTCATTGGCCTCACACATTGATCCTCTAGGTTCTGCCCCTTGGCAGGCCAAAATTTTATTTATACCCCACCCATCTGACTGGGTTGCCCCAGTCACTCTGGGTTGCTTCCAACATATATTTTAAAAAAACATTTTAAAAAATTGACATTAAAAAAACTTCCCTATACAGAGTGGCCTTCTGTTGTCTTCTAAAGGTTTTACAGTTGTTTATCTCCTTGACCTGAGGGTTGCATAACTCCATTTATCCGATGAAATTGGATAAATCCAACATTTATCCAATGAAAATAGGGACGTTCTAAGGAAAAGCGGGAAATTCAGGGATCAAATAAGAAATGGGATGTGAATCTGTAAATCCGGGACCATCCATGGAAAATAGGATGCTTGAAGGGTTTAAAACACGGGTAGGCAAACTAAGGCCCAGGGGCCAGATCCAGCCCAATCACCTTCTAAATCCGGCCGATGGACGGTTTAGGAATCAGCATGTTTTTACATGAGTAGAATGTGTGCTTTTATTTAAAACGCATGTCTGGGTTATTTGTGGGGCATAGGCATTCATTCTCCCCCCCTTGTTTGTTCTCTGGCCCCCCACAAGGTCTGAGGGACAGTGGACCGGCCCCTGCTGAAAAAGTTTGCTGACCCCTGGTCTAAAATATGTGCTGTCATCAGATATGTGTGGGTTTCACAGGTTAAACCATACAATGTGAAGCAACTAAGCCTCACCACAAAACAGACCCAGGAATTACAGACACATTTATTTTCTAAATTAGATTTTGCTCTCCCCCCCCCCGCCCAATAACAATGCTGGAAATGGACCCCTCTTGTTCAGAGCATCCCACAAGGCTTGCCTTCTCAAACTGGGAATGCAACCAGAGCAATCTGTGGCCTGCCCTCCTGGTCTAACCACTCGACCACACCTCTACACATTTGTAGGAGAAGAGATTTACTTCTTCTGGGCAGCTGTTGTGCTCTGAGGCCAGTTCTAATGGGGAGCAAAGAAAACTGCTCTCTCTGTCCGTTAATAGGCAAGGTTCTTGTATTAGTCAGGTTGACTGGCATTGATAACTGTGCCGCGAACCGATTTTCCCTTTTTTATTGCTCATTGTAACTCATGCCAGAGGAAAAGAGACAGAGAGCAACATATCAATAATGTACAGAGATAGGGCCCGAGCCAATTGCTCTGCATTCTTCACAAAGGAACATCATTTTCTCATCTCTACAGGCAGCTGGCTCGCACCCAGGCACCTGCAATTTGGATGGCATTATCTTCATATGCATAACTACAGGTAGTATTATTGGCCATAAAACTTTCCAGCCCTTTGTTAAACGAGGGAGGGAAGAAGAGCATCAGAGATGTGTGTGTGTGTGTTGGCATTTTAATGGGAACCTACCTAATTCGCAATTCCCAAAGCAATGCACGAACTGAAACACATAACCAGCCCTCGATGTTTGCTCTTCTTTGAATTTTGCGATGCAGTTCTCTAGCCAAAATGCATCTGCCAAAAAGAAAGAAAGAGAGAAAAGCATCTGTTAGGGGAAATTGGACCTAAAAATGCATAAATTTGTGGAAAACAAAACAAAAATGCATTATGTATATTGGGAACTGCTTGCAAAGGTGGGTATATTTGGCAAAATTATTTCTTTATTTGAGAGCGTTTCTAAGCTGCTTCCTTTTTTAAAAAATAAATACCCAAGCGGTATACAAAAAACATCATTAAAAAGACAATACAATGGCAAAACGCCATGATAAAAACAGGTAAAAAAAACAGGTGAAAAGAGGAATTCAGTAACAACAGGGTCCATTCTCATGGTTAGGAAAAGCCTGGGCAAAAAGCTATGTCTTTGGTAATACACCTGAAACAACTAAAGATGATGTTTTGTGTATGGGAGACAAAAAATGGATATATAAATTCTGGTGAACTTTTGCATGTTCAGACCTTTAAACCTCCCCCTTATATAAATTCAGACAAGACTCAAATTTTGGTTTGGTTGTGGGCAGAATTTAGGCCACAACTTTATTGATTACAGCAAGTGAGTGGTTGCATAGGCTCTGGTTCGACTAGCTCCCTGCACCATTGCAGGTAGCGCTGACCCAGGGCACCAGCATAGGTCAGCCTAGGGTGAACTCCCGGATAGGCGGAAAGCCGGGAACAGGCTATGTCCACCACCCAGATGTCCCCCTGGACTCAGGCATGGGCACAACCCTCTCACAGGGTTGACCAAACCATTGAGTCCCTGGATTCCTTTAACGGAATACCCTTCACATATGGATGGTGAGAGTGTTCCCCCATCCCTATCACCTGAACCAGAGCCTATCCGCAACCTCACAAGTTGTGACGATTTGCTACATGGCAGGCGAAACCCAAATGGCACCAGCTAATCAGCCACGTGGGAAAATTCCTGCCGTGCCCCTGTCCCAATGGCAGATGACACAGGACGGCATAGCAAGGTCAAGCGCACAAGCCCTAAAAATAGGGAGAGGTTGGCGGGTGTTCTAATGCACGCACCAAAAGAGGAAAGTCTGGGTCATGGGCATGGGCATAAATAGGTCCCTTTAGCCTGCATCCCATTGGCCTGATTGAACCCTGCATCAAGGGACCTACCAATCAGGTGCTGTGGCTATCCAATCGTACCCACCCACAACACAGGTGTCAGGGGCTCAGGGGCAGAGCCAATGGGGAAAGAGGAATTGGAGAGCGAAGGGGAAGAATCTAAGGGGAGATTAGGAGGGTATGACAGTGACCCGGGAGATTCCATGAGTCTCTCCAGTGAATCAGAAGATTCCCAAAAAGAGGCACCCAGGGTCAGGGCAAGGGGGGCCAGCGGTGAGTCCCCAAGCGGCAGCTGGAGATCAGGGCCAGCTTCCCCGCCAGAGCGAAGAGGGGGGGAAGAAGCCCACAGATCAAAACCAGCGTCTTCTCCAGCAGGGAGAGAGAGTGAGTCAGAACTGACCACGCCTCCGTCGGAGAGTGGAGGGGCGGAGCGGAAGTCAGTTCCAGCCAGCCCCCCCGAAGGGGGAAGCAGCGACAGGAGCAGTGTAGCCGTTAGGAGGAAAGTGGCTGGCTGGGCGCGCGCGCCAAGTTCAAATGTGCAGGTGCGCGGGCCAGCAGAAAATCCGGATTGGGAGCCAGGTCCCAAAGCCCGCCGGAGACAGGGGGAGGAGTCAGAGGAATCCGCTTCCGAAGAGTCCAGGAAGGGTGGGGCCCCAGAGGGCAGGAGGACCCAGAGGAGAAAGGAGCAGAGGGAGAAGAGGAAGAGGTGGAGCAAAGCTCGGGTGTTAAACTGGTGCAGGGGAAGGGAAGAGTCAGACGGAGCTTCGACGGTCTAGAGTTACAGACGTAGGGTTGCGCGCCACGGATGTAAAACCAACAATGGACTTCGATAAAGACTTTTGTATATAAAGAGACACTGGCGTTGGTCCTCTGTGAGCTGGGACCTGAGGCACCCCTGACAACAGGGTTTGGTTGCCGGGTCTCACCGCAACACGTGCCCTCTTTAAGGGAGGACCCGGTTTGTGCATTAAAAAAGAAAAGCAAACTGATATTGAAATGTGGCTAAGTGAACTTTGGAAAAATTAGACAAGGAGAGGAACCAAAATTGTCAAAAACCATCCATCCCTAAAGCACACACACACACACACGAGTGAAAGATTCCAGCAAATGACTTACTGTTCCCTTTCAGCCAATTTACTCTGTTTACTGCTCACTGTTGATTTCATGATGTTGCTCCCTTGCCTTTGAATCATATTAGAGAGCCTACCCATCTCAGAGGCTGATAGCACTCTGCTAAGGCTTGTTAGTTGCTTTTTAACGTCTGATAAGAGATTTTCTTCTCCAAGCACCATTAGGGGAACCCCACACGGTTGTTTACAAAAATCAGGTCCTCCCCTAAATAGGGCATGTATTGCGGTGAGACCTGGAAAATTGACACCCTGTGTTGTGGGTGTGTACTATTGGTCAGCCACAACATCCGATTGGTAGGTCCCTCGAAGCTGGGTGCAATCTGGCCAATGGAATGCAGTCATGTGTGAATTTATTTAGGGCTGACATTTCAAAGTATAATGTCTTTGAGCATGTTAATAGTTCCTCTTGCCCAAAAGTGAAAGACCCTATACTCAAAAAGGGGCTTAAAATCAAGGCACCTCTTGCCCCGTGCTCTTAGGAGGCAGCCTGGGATGAGTTGGCAAGCAGGCATTTGACAGAAAGCAAAGCTCTGATGATTTGGGCTGTCATGGTGGCTGGAAGGCCAGGGCCCAGGGGCATAGCATGGGGGGCAGGGAGATTGTGGCCCTAGGTGCACAATTCTGAAGGGGTGCCAACCAGTGGCCCATGGGTGTTCAGCTGCATACCTCTCAACCCCTTAAGTTTTCTGAGAGAAATGCCACTCGGAAAAGATGCAGAGACATCACCTTGCCAACAAAGGTCCGTATAGTTAAAGCTATGGTTTTCCCAGTAGTGATGTATGGAAGTGAGAGCTGGACCATAAAGAAGGTTGATCTCTGAAGAATTGATGCTTTTGAATTATGGTGCTGGAAGAGACTCTTGTGAGTCCCATGGACTGCAAGAAGATCAAACCTATCCATTCTGAAGGAAATCAGCCCTGAGTGCTCACTGGAAGGACAGATCCTGAAGCTGAGGCTCCAGTACTTTGGCCACCTCATGAGAAGAGAAGACTCCCTGGAAAAGACCCTGGTGTTGGGAAAGATTGAGGGCACAAGGAGAAGGGGACAACAGAGGATGAGATGGATGGACAGTGTTCTCGAAGCTACCAGCATGAGTTTGACCAAACTGTGGGAGGCAGTGGAAGACAGGAGTGCCTGGTGTGCTCTGTCTGGTCCATGGGGTCACGAAGAGTCGGACACGACTAAACAACAATGCCACAACAGCAGGAAGACTACTCCTCACACAGAGATAGAAACAAAAGGATATTCCGACAATTGAAGAATGGCAACAGAATGTGTTGGAGTATGCAGAAATAGCAAGGCTAACTGGAAGAATCCAACAGCAGGACGATGAGAAATTCCAAAAAGAATGGTCCACATTTATGGTATACTTAGAGAAAACTGTACATAAATAAAGACACTCACAGGACTGAAACGAAACTCATAACGTGTATTGCAAACATTTGGTAGACCACAAGATGTAATGCTGTAATATAATCAGGAATGTATGTCTAAAGTATAATACAAAAATTTATTAAGGAATTTTAGACATTTATAGAATGTATATATAGTAACCATGCTTAAGTAAGAGCAATGTAGAGAAGCCAGAAGAGGGGTCACACCTTACCCAGTACACGCATTTCTGTACGCGTTACTTGGTTGCGGAACTGCATTGCAAAATTCAGAGCAGTGCGAATTGCCTTGGTTCGCCTTTAATGGTGAACTGAATCCATTTTCTGTCCCACCCATAGTTTCAAATAGACATTTCCTTACCAGGAATAATAAACCAGGGCGAAAGAAATATAACTTTTCTAAAATCGCTCAAGTGGCTAGACAAGCTGGGGAGGAGAAGGCTGGCTTCTTTGGTGGCTTCCCTGAATATAAAGGGTGGAGCAGATCAAGTTGCCAGATGGCCTTTATCTTAAATCCCCTCTTTCTAAAATAGACTATCATCATGGCTTCATAGCGATGTAGTGAGACTGACAGTGCAAGCCTATATGTGCCTACTCAGACATAAGCCCCGTTCATTTCCACGGGGCTTACTCCCAGGTAAGTGTGGATAGGATTGCAGCCTAAACCGCTTAGGTTACATGACATGGCACCTCCCATGATTTCGGCATGTCCAAGTTTCCATCGCTCTCTATGGCAGTGTAAATGCAATTTTGTTTTTATCGTTCTTCAACTTATCCTGCACTTGAAAGCTCCCTTGGTTTGTTTTTAGAAACCTATATTGATTCCCCTCCACCCCACATCTGACAAGGTGTGGGCATATCTGCTTCCATTAGGGACAATTTTGTCTTCTGCTGTAGGCAGATAGAAAATGTGGTATGTGGGAAGGGGGGAGACATGGCTCTAGGACAAATTATGCACATCCATTTTTTGAGGGACTCCAGCTTCCATTGTTGGCCATGTTGATTGAGGATTCACAGGAGCTTGGAAGCCATTGCCATAGGCCCAAAAATGGAAAACGAGTGAGGTCCCAACTAAAGAAGAATGGCAACTTAAGCTGATGGAATACGTGCAGCTTGCAGATTTAACATATAGAACAAGAGAACAAGAAGAGCATATATTTAGAGAAGATTGGAAAACGTTTATTGAATACATGGGGGGGGGGAGTTGTGTACGCTTGAAAACGTTGGTGGCATTAAGATAAATTCAACAGTGTAAATAAGTTCGGATGGATGTAATAATGGAATACTGAATGGTTTAGTTTTCGTAAAATATTCAGGGATTTATGATATGCAAAATTAACCATGGAAAGAGGAAAAGGGAAGTCATGGATATTTTAAGGATGTTTAAATTTTAAATTGTAAAACAGAAAATTTAATTTAAAAAATTATATATCCATTGCCATGGGTTTCAGGGCCACAGATTCAACATCCTTAGTTGAGGGGCAAAAGTGCTTCAGCTGTACTCCTACCCACACTTAGAGACTGGGATTCCCTCCGGCCAAAGAGACTTTCACTCCCATGGTCATTTGGGATGTGTTGCAATAATACTTGGTTGAACAACACGGTGGCTTAATTTGAACTGCAGCTCTAAGCACATTTACTAGCAGTGAGCGTAGTGAATGTAATGAGACTTACCGGTACTTAAAAGTGGAAGAATAGTCAGGCTGCTGGATCAAGCCACCAGCCTCCTGTTCTCACAGTGCCTATGGGAATGCAACAGCGCTCTCCCTGCACATAACCAACCCGCTTAAATCTAATTAATGCATGAAAGGGTTAAAACCACAAAGTATTCTGTCCTGCCAGGCTTAGCTATGTCACTTCCCCTTACCTCGGGAAGAAATAATTAAGCCTTTGTTCCTTCCAGGTCACCTGAGAAACTCAATGTGTGAGGTGATTTGAGCTCAGCTGCATGGCTTTTTCCAACCATTCATGTGCTCCTGTACCAATAATTTAGGAACTTTCACCCCTTTGTACATTTTACTGCCTGTGCACATGCAACCACAGTCATACAATGAATCTGACCTTTGGAGAGTTGGTAAGTAAACCATTTTTTAGCTTACCGAAGACATGTGGTCTTTCCCTATACCAGGGGAAGAGGGAAATTTTGAAACTCTCTTGGAAGGGCAATTTTTACTCAACAGCCTATATTCCCACAGTTTTCACAGCTGCATATTTTGTGAATTTAACTCTCTGCTGGGGAGAGTACTTGGATCTTCGCATCCATGAATGCTCCTTTATATATTTGCTTTTTTGCACCAATAATTCCCAGCAACTGACATTCAGAGGCTCACCACCTCTGACAGTGGAGGCACAGGAATTAGGACTTATCCCCATACTAAGGACTGTACAACACAGCTGCAGTATTAACAGGAATGGTGGCTTCTTTCCTGTACCCAGCCTAACCCCATCATGACTTCATTTGGTATAAAGAAAAGGGAGACATGAGGTCTCATTATGCCCATGGTGTATCTCTGATCAGCTGGAACATCCTTTGTGTTGGGCAGAGAACGCATATGATGTGGCTTTGTCCAGTGATGTATTCCTTTTTCTCTGCAGTTGTTACTTGCATCCATTTTTTTACTGGAGAAGTTCTTGATATTTGCAGGTGTTCATGTACTTACTCCTGTAGTCTAGGGATTAACAGCTGGATGACAAAAAGTGTGTTTTGCAACCTCTTATTGTTGCTCTGAGCCTGGAAGGATAAAAACCCACAGTCTATTATGCAATGGTCTTAGGACCTCATTGCCCTGGCTACAGTCAAACATATTTCACATAGGTATCAATGTTGTGTGCATATCTATGTGGAAGGGCTTATATTAACCTATATGATTAATTATGGCATCCTGTACTGATGGTAACTGTATCTGCAATGTAAACTTATGGTGGTTTACTGTTATTATTCATATGATTATCATTATTATCATTATGATGATATGATAATAGCATTATTTGGAGTGTAAGGGTCTTAGGGGAGAGTCTTTCCAACTGTCAGATGGTTGAGGGAGAGGGGGCATCTTCTGGCACAGAGCTGCTTCCTTTGTTACCTTTTTTTTAAAAAAAAATATTCATTTTATAACACAAATAAACAACACAAACAGAAAAACAAACAATACAAACAGATTCTTGTCTTATCCTTATTTTTTCTAAACATTGTTAGGTGGGCTTCCCCAAGTCCCCCCATCTGCTTTTCATTTTACCTCATCTTTAGCAGTTTACATATATCATAATTTCTAACCATTTTTTAATCACACTTACTTTAACCATAAAAATCTTCACATTTTATCACTTACAAATAATACTATTTTAAAATACACTATCTTCTACTTCTAACCTTACAGCCTAAATCCATTTCCAAAGCTATTCTAAGATTTAAATATTAACATATGTTTTCAAATACTCCTTAAACTTCTTCCAATCTTCTTCCACCGTCTCTTCTCTCTGGTCTCGGAGTCTCCCGGTCAGTTCGGCAAGTTCCATATAGTCCATTACCTTCATCTGCCATTCTTCTATAGTTGGTAAATCTTGTTTCTTCCAATTCTTCGCTAGCAATATTCTCGCAGCTGTTGTGGCATACAGAAAAAAAGTAACATCCTTTTTGGGGATTTCACCCCCCACTATACCAGGTAAAAAGGCTTCTGGTTTTTTAATAAATGTGATTTTCAACAATTTTTTCAGTTCATTATAAATCCTTTCCCAGAAGTCTTTTGCCTTGGGGCACGTCCACCACATGTGGTAAAAGGTTCCTTCTTTTTCTTTACATTTCCAGCATTTATTATCATGCTTCCTTTGTTACCTTAATGACCATACTCAGGCCATTGCCTCTTCAGGAAGCTAGCTTGGCTATTCCAGGAATCTGAATCCCTGCTTAGATTTTGGCACTTGCTGGATCCAGGAAATAGAAGGGTCTCAGCATACAGCCTGCCACCACCACCCCACCCAAACTCAAACAATAGTAAGCTTTAAAGCCAGCCTCATTCTGAAGGCTTCTCTTTGGGGGCCAGACAGCCAATTTCTGCAGCCCACACAGACACAGGTCTATGCAGTTGGTAAGAACAAACACGGAGACATCAAAGGATTTGTACATGTGCCTCCACTGCTCGCAGTTGGTGTATCCAAGAAGGAAACATCCCATGTGGTTTCTAGTTGATCACTAAAAATCTTAACAGGAGGACCTGTCACCTGAACACCTAAAACAGTCTAGCATGTTTCATCTCCAATGCAGCTACAACAGCCATGATTCCATGTAACCCATTTGCACTGCTGTCTTGAAAGTATGTTTTGAAAGTATGTTTAATGCTGATTAGGGACGTGGGTGGCGCTGTGGTTAAACCACAGAGCCTAGGACTTGCCGATCAGAAGGTCAGCAGTTCGAATCCCCGCAACGGGGTGAGCTCCCGTTGCTTGGTCCCTGCTCCTGCCAACCTAGCAGTTTGAAAGCACATCAAGTGCAAGTAGATAAATAGGTACCGCTCTGGTGGGAAGGTAAACGGCGTTTCCGTGCGCTGCTCTGGTTCACCAGAAGCGGCTTAGTCCTGCTGGCCACATGACCCGGAAGCTGTCTGTGGACAAACACCGGCTCCCTCGGCCAGTAAAGCGAGATGAGCATGCAACCCTGGAGTTGTCTGCGACTGGATCTAATGGTCAGGGGTACCTTTACCTTTAATGCTGATTAACGTCTATATACCACCCCAAACAGTTCTTGCATTCCCCATAACTGCAAATCAAATGGAGAAGCTGGTATATATATTTCATTCAGTTAGTTCTCTCTAGCTAGCCTCTAGCTCCGTGGTTCCCAATGTGGGGCACACACCCCAGAGGGGGGCAATTTGAGAATGAGTTAGACCAAGTTAATGGCCTTGTAGACTTCCTCCGCGTGAAAAGGAGTTCACTTTTTGAATAATAAGAATTACCATATTTCTTGCTCTATAAGACTCACTTTTTCCCTCCTAAAAAGTAAGGGGAAATGTGTGTGCGTCTTATGGAGCGAATGCAGGCTGCGCAGCTATCACAGAAGCCAGAACAGCAAGAGGGATCGCTGCTTTCGCTGCGCAGCGATCCCTCTTGCTGTTCTGGCTTCTGAGATTCAGATTTTTTTTTTCTTGTTTTCCTCCTCCAAAAACTAGGTGTGTCTTGTGGTCTGGTGCGTCTTATATAACGAAAAATACAGTATATGTAACGTGGAGGGGCATCAGGGTTTTAGAGATGCTTAGGTGGGGCATGGTCAAAAAGGTTGGGAACCACTGATCTAGCCTCACTTTTCAAAAGACCTCTTAGTGCTTTCTGCACTGGGGAAAGCGGTTAAGGGATTGCGATCGGGCCAACTATATATGCCCCATTGTGGATAAGAAGCAAGGACAATGCAGTTTTGAGAATATGCATCTTTGTATTAAAAAGATGACTTAAATAGAATTAAGCATTTTGAATTCATGTGCTCCCTGATGGAGGTTCAGGATTGGGAATGGAATTCATGCCTCGATAAAAAAATACAGCAAGAGGGGAAACAAGCAGCAGAAAATTCCAGCCGGCAAGGAAGGAGACACAAAGGACTGGACTTGTCTGAGGCTCGTGGCTCCATTCTTTTGAAACTGTTATCTCTCCATCTAGTGATCAGAACATGCATAGCAGGACACCGTGAGAGCACATAGCAAAGGGATCCAGACATACCTGAATCAGTCTTAAACTGAAAAGCCACTTTATAGAATCTGCAAAATCAAGCAGTAAAGCTTTCCCCAGATAATACTATTTCAGGCAGCAGATTTTGGGAGGCTGTAGGGTGGGAGTGTTGCATGTTTGAATGTTCAACACATAATAATAATAATAATAATAATAATAATAATAATAATAATAATAATAACCTCCCTGCATATAGAAAGAACGGGGAAGGGGAAGAGGTATTAGAAGGAAGCACAATCAACTGAACCTGCCACCTCCTGAATCTTCAGCGGTGTTGAGAAAACAGAGGGGAGGGAAAGCTCTCACCTAGGGACTGAGCCTAAAGAGGGGAGCTTATTTCAGATAAGCACCTGTATCCAGTACTTATTGCAGGGGTGTTGTGAAAAAGGACGTGTTCACCCATTCAGAGTGAGGGCAGAAAGAAGTGCCCTCACTCTCAGCTGGCTTTGTGACATCATCACGTAACCAGATCTGATTGACTGTGTGGGGTTCAAAACATGATTCCTGATTGGTTGGGATCAGATTCGTTATAAGAAAAAAGGGCCCCAAACAAGCAGCAGATGACCAGGGGAAGCATGCACACAGGGGCAGCAGAACAGGTGAATATGTAGTATTCTCAGAGAGGAATTCAGCTCCCCATTTTACATATGTAAGTGAAACAGGCAAACATTTGGCACATTACTAATCTCACGTCACTGTTTCTAAACTTCCTGTTTATGCCTGTCACGTATCTCTTTTCACATCAGGGGAGATCAGAAGCAGCAAAGGTGACTCACACTGCTTTGGTTCAATGGGAATATACCTCAGGAGGCTCAGATCAGATCTTACTGGAATTTACAAAGAATGAACTCCTCAAGCTTCCCTGTGGTTCTCCTCCTCCCAATTTCTAAAATGCAAATAACAGTAACCCAGTTCACTTAATTATCATAAGGACGGTCTATGTTTAAAAATAGAACATCATTTTAAAATTTTGCTCTGTAGACTCTGATCTGGCCGGCTTGTGATATGAACCTCAGGGGTTCTGACTAGACAGGAATTACTCTTCTGACTGATCAGCTTAGTTGAAAGCTGGATCTAAGTGGCAAGGCGTACTATTCACAGCACAATAGGAGAGGGTGGCACTGTGGTCTAAACCACCGAGCCTCTTGGGCTTGCCGATTGGAAGGTCAGCGGTTCAAATCCATGCGATGGGGTGAGCTCCTGTTGCTCTGTCCCGGCTCCTGCCAACCTAGCAGTTCAAAAGCACGCCAGTACCACTGTGGAGGGAAGGTAAATAGTGTTTCCACACACTGTGGTTTCTGTCATGGTGTTCTGTCTGTGGACAAACGCTGTCTGTGGACAAACGGCGGCTCCCTCAGCCTGAAAGCGAGATGAGCACCGCAACCCCATATTCGTCTTTGACCGAACTTAACCGCCCAGGGGTCCTTTACCTTTACCTTTTACTCACAGCACAACAACTATCCATGCAATAGCTGGGTAACTCACACTTTTCAGATCACGTTAGACATGTTGGAGTCAGCTTCAACTTAGCATGCTAAGTCATTCACATGCTTCTATCCCATCGCATCTGCAGGTCATAACTCATGTCACATTTGGAAGCTTATCAAGGGTTGTGGCGAGTTGTGATGTGGAATTGTATTAAAATGACTGCATGGCTGGTTTATCAAGAGGTGAAGCCAGCTTGGGCCAACTTCACACATTAAGTCTAATTCACAACAGGGTGTTGTCGGTGAACTTTCCGCTGCTCTGCGTGTTCTTAAAGCAGATTGGCAGCTCCTCCTATTTTTGCAACTTTCTCCCTACTGTTGCAATCGTTCAAGAGATTATTTTAGAGATGTTGAGCAAACAATATGGCTGGAGAAGCTGTTTGCAACAAACTGAAACAATCAGAACTAGTGAGCCCAAGACCACAGCTGACCCAATAAGTTAGTTACTTGATGTGATGGGCAAAATTTTGCCCTCTCCCTTTCCACATAAAGAAAGCAACTATTGCGTGGCAAGTCCCCCTCCCCCCTTAGGAAATAAAGACACAGGACACGGTATTTAAGGTTAATGGGTGAAAATTGCCACAACTTTATTGAATGCAGGAATTGAGTGGTATTGGCTTAGAAAATGGTCCTATCAGCTAACCGGCTTCAGCCCCATTGCATGAAGACCGTTGAGGGTTAACCACCAGTAGGGGGAGTCCTGCTGATGTACATCAACTAAGATCTCCCCCAGGGTCACCGCTCGGGGGCGTGCCTTAGGCCCACACCTCCATAGGCTTCGGACAGGGCAACGCCCCCCCGGAATCCTTTACCGGACAACCCTTTGCTTTGGGGGAAGGTGATGGCACTTCCTCCTCCCCTCATTTGCATCACAATACCCCTATCAATGCCTAACCGCCAAGACCAAGGAAGTTGTGACGATTTGCTACGAGGTAGGTGAAAAACCAAATGGCAGGTGCCAATTCGCCAAGTGGAAAAAAATCCTACCAGGCCCCTTGACGGCAACCAACCGAAGTCCATAGCAAGATCAGAGGAGTAAACTAGAGGGGTGGACAGGGTGGGAAACCTGATCAGCTGGAGAGGCAAAGAGAGGGCAGTCCTCGGGCACACCGGGCATAAATAGCCCAGGCCATGCCTCTGTGACCAGCCAATTGGCTCGGCAGGGATCTGACATGCCCGAGGATTCCCTCATTCTCGCGGGGGCTGCAAGCCAGCCCCTGCATGCGTGGGGAGGGTGTGGGCCTGCAACCCCACCTCCTCTCCAGTTCGGAAGTGGCTTTGTGGCACCTCTTTTTCTAAAAAAAATAGCACTGGGTGCAACCACACTTGGAATAGCAAATGCAGTTCTTGTCTCTTCACTACAGTCCAGGATATTGTAGCATTGGAAAAGGTTCAGAAAAGAAAAACCAAAACGATTGAGCGGTTAGAGCGACTCTGTGAGGAATGGCTGCAGCATTTGAGAGGTTTTTGTTTAGGGAAAAGATGAGGAAGAGGTGACGTGAAAAAGCCCTGGCTTTCTCTGCTAATGTGACCACATCAGCACGCAAAACCAAGAAACACCCTGGAGTCATTTGAATGTCTCTGCTATAGATTGTTTTGAAGAAGGGACTGCCTCTGGTAGATTTTTTTTGCTACAAAACCAGCTCCCAGCTCACACAGTCTACTGTGCACACATTCAAGTGAATGTTTCATGTTGACACTTCTAATTGAACTAATTGTGAGATAACCAGCCTCATAAAACCAACATACAGTGGTACGTCGGGTTACAAACGCTTCAGGTTACGTGTTTTCGGGTTGCGCACCACACCGAACCTGGAAGTACCGGAACGGGTTACTTCTGGGTTTCGGCGCTCGCGCATGCGCACAAACACTAAATCGCGCTTTGCGCATGCGCAGAAGCACCAAATCGCAACCCGCACGTGCACATATGCAGCCCTGCAGGTTGCGAACGTGCCTCCCGCACGGATCACATTCGCAACCCGAGGTTCCACTGTACTTAAGTCCAATTAATACATAAATGAGTTAGTACCATACAGTACACTGTCCTGCTAGGCTTAGCTACGTCCACTTCCCCCCACCTTGGGAGAAACTAGGTACTGGTAATCAAGCCTATTCTACAAGTGAACTTTGGTATGTGAGGAGATCCAAGCTGCTCTCTTCAGACTGCATGGCTCTCACAAGCCTCTCTAGAGTTCTTGTACCAGTTGTTTAGGGACTTTCACCACTTTGTGATGTTTTACTGCCTGTGCAACTTTTTGACTTGTGCATGGAAAAGCACACAAACCTGACCTTTGCAGAGTTTGTAAGTAAACTAATTTTTAACTTACCAAATGTATGGGCTTTTCCTCTGCTGGGGGAAGAGGGAAGTTTTGGAACTCACAAGGGCATAGTTGAAAAGTCAAACAGCCTATATTTCCACACCTTACTTTGCTGCATATTTTGTTATTTTAAATCTCTGCTGGGGTTCTCTCACCTAAGAGTGCCTGCCCCAAACGTGAATCTTGGCAGAAAGGAATTCTCCTTCCTATTTGTTTCTTTTTCACCTACGCTAACAACTGGAAAATGTGAGGCAAGCATGAATTTGGCAGCAACGTTTCTTTCCCTGAACTCTTCCAAAAAATGGCATAATCACTTGGAAAGAGCAGCGGGAGCAACTAAAGTGAGACTCATTCTGTTTGGTTAATCTTAACAATGGCAATTAGTAAGCAAAAGAGTTTACTAGAAGACAAAAAGAATGTGCTTTGCATGGAGTTGCTCCATATTTTGCGTTTCATGACATACAAGTAATTATAGGTTAAAATAAGTGGCTTACATCACTGCATTATTATTGTCTCTTGTTAATTTCACATCAAGGTATGTCTGGGTGATTATTCCGCTTTGCATGCTCCTTAAAAAAATCTGAGCGTTCCAGTTTATGGCCTGCCGCAAGTGGGTGTTTTGGGTACGTGAAATGTGTGCTTCAGGAGGAGGGCTGTGGTTCAGTGATAGAGAATTTGCTTGGCATACAGAAGACCCGAGGTTCAACCCCAGCATCTGCAAACTTGGATCGGGACCATGGTGAAGAGAACGTAACCCTTTTCACACTGCCATTTTACTAATAAAAATCAGTCTCCCCTCACCAGGAGACAAGTAATTTACAGTTAGGGTGCCAGCAGCAAAAGGACTGTTACAGCTTAGCTGTCTGTGAGATGACAGCGTCACTGTTGCAAGGCTTTGTTCCTATGCAACCCTGCTCTGTCTGCATTGTTGGGGTGTGATTAGATGCTAGAAGATTATATAGTTAGTAGATATTATTCTTTCCACACATTTGTGAGTTCAGCAGAGTGCCATCCCTTTGCAGCTTGAAAGGGAAGCTTAGATTAGCTCAGGGGTAGGCAACCTAAGCAAAGGTCCATATAGTTAAAGTTATGGTTTTCCCAGTAGTGATGTATGGAAGTGAGATCTGGACCATAAAGAAGGCTGATCGCCAAAGAATGGTCTTGAGAGTCCCATGGACTGCAAGAAGATCAAACCTCTCCATTCTGAAGGAAATCAGCCCTGAGTGCTCACTGGAAGGACAGATCCTGAAGCTGAGGCTCCAGTACTTTGGCCGCCTCATGAGAAGAGAAGACTCCCTGGAAAAGACCCTGATGTTGGGAAAGATGGAGGGCACAAGGAGAAGGGTACGACAGAGGACGAGATGGTTGGACAGTGTTCTCAAAGCTACAAGCATAAGTTTGACCAAACTGCGGGAGGCAGTGGAAGACAGGAGTGCCTGGTGTGCTCTGGTCCATGCGGGTCACGAAGAGTCAGACATGACTAAACGACTAAACAACGACAAGGCAACCTAAGGCCCGGGGGCCAGGTGCAGCCCAATCACCTTCTCAATCCGGCCCGCGAATGGTCCGGGAATCAGCGTGTTTTTACATGAGTAGAATGTGTCCATTTAAAATGCATCTCTGGGTTATTTGTGGGGCATAGGAATTTGTTCATTCCCCCCCCCAAAAAAATATAGCCCGGCCCCCCACAAGGTCTGAGGGACAGGGGCCCATGACTGAAAAAGGTTGCTGACCCCTGGATTAGCTTTTAGTTTAAGTAATCCAGGATGCTTTTAAGGCAGACTGGATTTTCCTGCCATTACACCCGTTTCTCTCCTTTAAAATAATAATTACATACAAACAGTCTTGTAACTAGCTCAGTTCTGCCTACACTGACTGGCAGCGGCGCGCTGGGATTTCAGAAAGAGATCTTTTCCCCAGCCCTACCTGGAGATGCTGGGGATAGAACCAGTGACCATCTGCATGCAAAGCATGTTCTCTACTACTGAGCCACAGCCCTTCCTAAAGGCTGTATCTCATTAATCCATAGTCAAGCCTCTCGCCTTCTCAGAGCCCTGCCATCAGCTGGGAAAACTTGAGATGCAGATATTCTTACAGGTCCTGCATAGAGCCTCTGAGTTCAGGTCAGGCTGCTCTGGCTTCCCACAGCCCTAAGTCCCAGACTGGGTCAGACTGAAAACCTGGCAGCCACCCCATTCCTTGCAGATGAAGCACATTCATGTTTTGTGGTTCTCTTAAGGGTGGGGTTCAATCACGGTCCTGCTTTAACCTTAAAGAGCAGCCTGGGGACACTTTGTCCATGGAGAATTGCCAACTCTTGAATTATTATTATTAATTTAATAAACCCTCCGGCTTCATTTCCAGGTCCTGCCCACAGAAAATGCTTTTAAAAATAAATAAATCAAAGGGTGGAGAAACATTGTCAGACCAGAGATCCATCAGGACAGCCTTCTGAGGGTCACATGATAGTTGTGGGTGGGGCCAAAGGCAAAAGTGGGTGGGGCAGCAAATGTAATTTTTTTCTTTGCATAAATATTCCTCTCCATTCTCTGTCCAAACAAGTGTCATCATTAGAGTGCAAGGGTCATTCCAGCTAGGCAAAAACACTAGGACGGTGAAGCAAGGTCACTCAGAGGTGTGGTCTAATGAGATGCTGTGTGGCGTGGGACAGTTCTGAGAGTCAGAAAGAGAAATTTGGAGGGCCACATTCAGGGCCGGATTTAGGTTTGATGAGGCCCTAAGCTACTGAAGGTAATGTGGCCCTTTATATGTCCAGCTGTCCTTTGTCAACAACAAATTGCTGCTGTTCTTTGTGTTGAATATATGCTATATGGTCATTTATGGACCTAATAGGTATCTCAAGCTATTTGCACATAACAAAACATGTACCGTATTTTATCAAAGTAATTGTTGAACTGAAATACAATTAAGAAGAAGTATATTAACAGTGAAATACAATTAAGGAAAAGTATATTAATAGTGAAATAATTATTAAGCTCTAACTTAAAATGATTTTTGTATTCATAACAAACTTAATAATGCAAACACGTTGGCATTTGGCAATAACAAAAGTTCCTTTAGAAACACAGTTTTCAAAGACTCATAATCTAGTCTCTAGAAACTTGCTATAACATGAAATAATAATTGTAGGTTTTATTTTATTTGCTTGTTATCTTATATTTTGGAAATGAACATCAAGTGGTTTTTCCCCCTTTAATTTTTTTGTGGCCCCCAAGAGCGTGGGGCCCTAAGCTACAGCTTGTTTAGCTTATACATAAATCCAGCACTGGCAACATTTGTGCCTGGGGCCTGAGATACCCTATTCCTAAGGTGTATGACTATAGCACAGGCTGACAAGTACCATACCACCGAGCCATACTGTACTGATCAACACAATCTAGACTATGGCTGTAGCACAATCAGAAAGCATGAAAAAAAACATAGAGAACAGATAAGTAAAGGGAGCCAAATCACCCACATGCCTTTTATTATCAAGAAGTAAGCATCTTCCCCGTCCCCCGTCCTCCTTTTTCCAAAAACTAAAACAAAACAAAAACCTTTTATAGATGGGTAACACTAAGTCTGGTCCCCAAACGATTTTTTTAAAAGCAAACTGGAACTAAACTTTGTTGTTGTTGTTTAGTCGTTCAGTTTTGTCCGACTCTTCATGACCCCATGGACCAGAGGACGCCAGGCACTCCTGTCTTCCACTGCCTCCTGCAGTTTGGTCAAACTCATGCTGGTAGCTTCGAGAACACTGTCCCACCATCTCGTCCTCTGTCGTCCCCTTCTCCTTGTGCCCTCCATCTTTCCCAACATCAGGGTCTTTTCCAGGGAGTCTTCTCTTCTCATGAGGTGGCCAAAGTATTGGAGCCTCAGCTTCAGGATCTGTCCTTCCAGTGAGCACTCAGGGCTGATTTCCTTCAGAATGGAGAACTGAACTTAAGATCAGAAAAATGAGGAACTGAGAGAAATTGAAACCGCCAGATACATCCATCCCTAAGCAAGATGCTGTCAGAGGGCCCATCCTCCTGTCTCCTTGTCAGGTGTGCCTTTATTGCTGTTTTGCTTGTTTTGCCCTCTAGGCACAATAGGTACCACTTTGTGAAGAGATAGAGAACAACTCATGCTGAAGTCACTACTTTTCCTTGTTCCTTCACTGCTGATTTCCTTAGCGAGGGCAGGTGAACAGGCAGTAACCACAAGGAGAAGGGCTTGAGGGCTCTCTGCTGAAGTGTGGACTTCAGCTGCTGTCCAACAGCACTGACCCCTGACCCCTGTCAGCCAACTTCCTGCCCTGCTGTCCAATATATATTTTGGGAAGTGGCTTGCCCATTTCTCTGCTTGTCCATTTCTTTTCTATAGGTTTGGCCACCTCTTGAGATATTGTCACCAAGCTTGGCATGAGGGTTCCTGAGGTGCGGGTAGCAGTCTTCATTGATGTTTAGATGCTGGCTACCATTTTAAAGACAGAGGACCAAAACATGACTTTGGTGTGACTCCACCAGTTTTTTTTTGCCATAGATTCAGCCACTTTTCAAGATATTGATGCCAAACCCAGCACAAGGATCCCTGAGTTGGGGGCACCAGACTTCATCATTGTTTGGACACCATTTTGAATCAAGATGGCAGGCTAAAATATCACTTTGGCATGCCTTAATAACCAGGCTTTTTTTTGCCATAGGTGCAGTTGCAGTGCCGGTTTTACGTATAAGCTAAACAAGCTATAGCTTAGGGCCCCACTCTCTTGGGCCCCCCAAAAAAAACTAAAGGGAAAAAACCTGGATGTACATTTCCAAAATATAAGAAAAACACACACAAATAAAATAAAACCTACATAAAGCAACAGTGTTTTGTGTTGTGTAGGCTCCTATGATGTAAGTAATGGGCCCCACCTGCTAGCCTGCTCCCTAAAATATCACCTATAAAGGGCCCCATTACCTTCAGTAGCTTAGAGCCTCATCAAACCTAAATCCAGCCCTGCGCAGTTGGTGTTATGTACTGAAGTTCTCACCCTGGGCCAGCAGGGGGATACTGTAGATAGTTTTCATTCAGGTCCACATATGCAAATAAGGGATTGAAAGTGACATTCAGTGATTGGATAGTTACAGAAAGTGGTTACAGTTGCGTTGTAGTGGAACTCTTTATAAGCAGGCTGGCTGAACCCTTCAGTTCAGTTCTGTTCTAGCCTGTGAATAAACAAGAGCTGTTTGAAGAATCGCTGTGTTGTCTGATATGTTCACCCACAACTTAACAGTTGCCTCTCAAAATATTGTCACCAAATTCGACACAAGGTTTCCCAAGTTCTACGTTGACATTTGGGTTCTGGGTGTCATTTTGAATCAATATGACAGACTGAAACTTGACTTTGGCAGGTAGAAGCTGGGTCTTACATTTGTGATTGATCCCTATGCTTTAAACTTCTGGCCTTTCTCTCTGATGAGTTTGTTTTCTTTTCTTTTGAACATGAAGGAGAATTTAAAAACATGATTCTTCCCCACTCTGCATGCACATACCTGCAGTTTGAAGCGGCTTGGTCCATTCTACCACCTTGTGAATCTCATTCTCCTGCATGAGTAGATGACACAGCTTGGAGGTTCATTTCCTTGGGACGCTGAAAGGCAGCAGAACTAACACCACCTCTGAAGGCTTCCGTGAGAACCCAAACAGTTGTTGTTGTTTAGTCGTTTAGTCGTGTCCGACTCTTCTGGTCCCCATGGACCAGAGCACGCCAGGCACTTCTATCTTCCACTGCCTCCCGCAGTTTAGTCAAACTCATGCTGGTAGCTTTGAGAACACTATCCAACCATCTCATCCTCTGTCGTCCCCTTCTCCTTGTGCCCTCTATCTTTCCCAACATCAGGGTCTTTTCCAGGGAGTCTTCTCTTCTCATGAGGTGGTCAAAGTATTGGAGTCTCAGCTTCATGATCTGTCCTTCCAGTGAGCACTCAGGGCTGATTTCCTTCAGAATGGTCTTCTTGCAGTCCATGGGACTCTCAAGAGTCTCCTCCAGCACCATAATTCAAAAGCATCAATTCTTTGGCGATCAGCCTTCTTTATGATTCAGCTCTCACTTCCATACATCACTACTGGATAAACCATAGCTTTAACTATACGGACCTTTGTTGGCAAGGTGATGTCTCTGCTTTTTAAGATGCTGCCTAGGTTTGTCATTGCTTTTCTCCCAAGAAGCAGGCGTCTTTTAATTTTGTGGCTCCTGTCACCATCTGCAGTGATCATGGAGCCCAAGAAAGTAAAACCTCTCACTGCCTCCATTTCTTCCCCTTCTATTTTTTTCAGGAGGTGATGGGACCTGTGGCCATGATCTTCATTTTTTTTATGTTGAGCTTCAAACCATATTTTGCGCTCTCCTCTTTCACCCTCATTAAAAGGTTCTTAGACAACCTTAAAGCAGCCAAAGAAAGAGTAAGACTAGGAGCAGAGGAGAGGACAAGGCCAGGCAGAGACAAAAGCACATTGTGTACAGAGCAAGATGAAACAGGCAAAGAGGAAAATGGGTGGCTGCTCTCTGCAAGTGCCATGCCAGAGCTCCACTTTTTTCAGAGGCAAAAAATCATTAACAACATTATGGCTCATTGGGCTGTTTCCATAATCCATATTTGAACAACAGATCAAACAGATCCTCATCACTCCCACTCCTCTCTTACACATACACACGCGCGCACACACCACGTACGTCACTGGACTTATTTAAAAGAAAGTTTAATCTTTCCATCTAAACACTCCCATCTAAGAGAAAAATTCCATTCGGGTGATGAAACCTCAATAAAAGGCATTGAGCTGTTTCATCTTAATGAAAATCTAGTTATCGAAGGATGTGAGGGGAGAATACAGACATAATACTGTGGCAACCCCACAGCTCTTGCGGTAGTCGGTGCAGAAGAATTATGTCCCAAACCTAGAAAGCAAAAAATGATGACCCACGGGGTCTTCAGCAGGGCCATTCTTACTTAATAAAGGTATCTCTTCAGGTGTGTAAGGATAGCTCTTTTCTCATCTATCTGTTTGATTTCAGGATTTTTTGTTTTTGTCTTAAATGCTCCTTGCTCTTCTGTATGTCTCTGAGCGTCCCTGCATTGCCTTCTGTCTAAGGTTATAATAATAGCAATACTAATATTTTTTATTATTTATACCCTGCCCATCTGGCTGGGTTTCCCCAGCCACTCTGGGCGGTTCCCAACAAAATATTAAAACAGAATAAAGCAACAAACATTAAAAACTTCCCTAAACAGGGTTGCGTTCAGATATCTTCTAAAAGTCAGATAGTTGTTTATTTCCTTGACATCTGATGGCAGGGTGTTCCACAGGGCGAGCGCCACCACCGAAAAGGCCTTGTTCCCTGTAACTTTACTTCTTACAGGGAGGGAACCACCAGAAGGCCCTCGGAGCTGGACCTCAGTGTCCAGGCTGAACGATGGGGGGTTAGAACACAACCTTAAACCCATCATTGTTGATGACTGAAGGAGGGTGGAAGAGTTAGGGTTTGGGGTGGTTCAGAGTTGCCTTTCTGCTGGCCTCTGCTGGCAACGAGGACCACTGCTAGCGGTGGAACTCCACCACAGCAGAAGTCCTGAGCTTTTTCCCGGTGGGTGGGAACCTCCCACTGGCAGTTCTCCTGCTGCTGATACCCAGTGGAACACCCCAAAACATTTCAGGGTGGGGTCGGGGTGGGCTTGGTCCTTGAGCCCCTCGGCTATATCAACCTGGAACTGGCAGAGAGAAGAAAATAAAACTGTTCCCCCACCTTCTGCCCTCACTGGCATGGCTTTATACGTGCTCTACTAAGTGCTGCCAGGGCATGCCAACATCTTGAATGGCTCAGCTGATTCCGATTCTTCTGATTCTGATTCTGATTCTGATTCTGATTCTGGTTCTGATTCTGATTCTGATTCTGATTCTGATTCTGATTCTTCTAGTGGAACGGTCTCCCTCTGGAGGTTGTGGACTCTCCTTCCTTGGAGGCTCTTAAGCAGTGGTTGGATGGTTATCTGTCATGGATGCTTTAGCTGAGATTCCTGCATTGCAGGGGGTTGGACTAGATGACCATAGAACCCCTTCCAACTATGATTCTATTTTCCCTGGGTCTTCCTCTTCCATTTGCAGCAACACAGCAAAAAAACGATGCAGATGGCCAGCACAGCAAACCCTCCCCCTCCCCGGCTAGCAACTTGAAATGTATGGAAATGAGTACCCACGGGCAAAGTGGGTCATCGTGACCACCTCTTCTCTCTGCCTGCTTCTCTGTGCAGCTGCTAACCCCCTTCCCACACTCACCTTGTCTCACTTCCAAGCTTTCCTCTCCAAGGATGCCCCGCCTGAGCACATCTCCCTCTCCCCACCAACACCAAAATATGAGTGTGGAGCAGAGCAATTACTGAACAACGATGCAATTGTGCTCTCTCTTGATACCTTCCCTCGCCCTCCCCTCCTCTACTCCCCTCCGCTCCTACACTCTGCAAGGGCCACTGGGAAAATTGCACCTGGCAAGTTTATGACTCAGTGTTATCAATTCTCTCTCCGTTCTTTTTTAATGACTGAGGATCTCCCAAGAAATGTCTGAAAGGCTGCTGAGCTGAAACAAGGAAAAGACAGGGAGAGCCAGGCGGTGCAATATTCTGCGCTGACCTCCTCCCCACAAATTCTGTAACCAGAGACCCCAAATTCTGACACTGGAAAAAATTGGCCCAGCTAGAAAAGCAGGGATTCATTTGAATGATTTATTTTGATTGCCTGGTAGTTATGAGCTACATTTTTTTTAAAAAAAAATAATCTTCCTCCAAGGAACTCAGGGCAGAGCCCATGTACATCCCGTACCCCCTGCCAAAACCTATATAAATGCTAAGTTTTACTAGGGTGTTTGATATGGACTAACAGAGAGTCCTGGCAGCAAGTCTAATAACGATCACAAGAGAAGGAAATAAAAAAGCTCATCAAAGCATATTTAGCAACCATCAATTAATCTATACAGCTGTGTTTAATGAACAACTGCCGGAGGCGCAGAAGATACTATCGGGGGTGGGGAATCAATCTGGGATACCTGTAACGAACGCTGAGAAATTTAAAGATAGGTAAGGCTCCAAAAAAATGGAGAAAGTGATGCAAAGGGAGGCACAGGGGAAACTATTAGTGCTGTGCAGTGAATTTGGCCAAAGCCTCAATCCTGAGCCAGTTCAGGCTTGTAAGAGTTTTGGGCCTTGTTCCATATCCTCCAACATTTCTCTGATGAAAATAGGGACAATAATAATGTTATAAGAAAAAAACCTGCTCCTTTTCCCTTATGGGGTATCCAAGAGCCCGTATTGAGTCCTTAAGTGGGTTCCCTGTCAGTAGGAGAAAATAACAGAGGCCAACCAGAGAATATTGAGAAGCAAAGCAGCTAGCAAGCCTGATCTTTATTAAACTGTTGCAACAGGGTCCTCACTCACCACACACAGGAGGGAGGAGAAACCCAGAACAATGGTGCGCGAGCCCTTATATAGGATCTTGAAATAGCCCACTCTGTAGCAGCCCAAGACCAGCCTGCTAAACATCATACATACATCACAGAAGGAGGTGGTCTACAGCAGAAATACATCACAGGAGGCTGTCTACAGCAGAAATCCTGTTGCCAGGATACCTGACAATGGTCACTGATTGCCCTACCTGGGCAGCCTGGCCATTCTTTTGTAATGGTAAATACAGTGGTACCTCGGGTTACATACGCTTCAGGTTACATATGCTTCAGGTTACAGACTCCGCTAACCCAGAAATAGTGCTTCAGGTTAAGAACTTTGCTTCAGGATGAGAACAGAAATCGTGCTTTGGCAGCGCGGCAGCAGCAGGAGACCCCCATTAGCTAAAGTGGTGCTTCAGGTTAAGAACAGTTTCAGGTTAAGTACGGACCTCCAGAACGAATTAAGTACTTAACCCGAGGTACCACTGTACTTTAATTCCTGAATCCAGGTCACGGGCTCACCCTATTCATACACAAATATACCCTTGAGACAGGTAAGTAAAAGACTATGGGGAGGCTTTCCCATTTCCTTCCTCCTTGCAGAGAAATATTTGAGGTCAATTTGGGAGAGTCAAAATGCTTTGGGAGAGTCAAAATGGCTTCAGGACTGCTTTCCTGTATAGTGGTACCTCTGGTTGCGAAGGGGATCCATTCCAGAGGCCCATTTGCAACATGAGCAGAACGCACCCTGTGTCTGCACGTTCACGGGTTGTGATTCACTGCTTCTGCGCATGCGTGTGATGTCATTTTGCATGACTGCGCGTGCGCAAGCAGCAAAACCCAGAAGTAATCCTTTCCCGTACTTCCGGGTCGTCGTGGGACACAACCTGAAAATGCTCAACCTGAAGCAAACGTAACATGAGGTATGACTGTACTATTTCAGACACGTGGTTTATATCCTTATGTATGTGTTTGTGTTGTACATTTTGTTGTTTAGTTGTTTAGTCGTGTCCAACTCTTCATGACCCCATGGACCAGAGCACGCCAGGCACTCCTGTCTTCCACTGCCTCCCGCAGTTTGGTCAAACTCATGCTGGTAGCTTCGAGAACACTGTCCAACCATCTCGTCCTCTGTCGCCCCCTTCTCCTTGTGCCCTCCATCTTTCCCAACATCAGGGTCTTTTCCAGGGAGTCTTCTCTTCTCATGAGGTGGCCAAAGTACTGGAGCCTCAGCTTCAGGATCTGTCCTTCCAGTGAGCACTCAGGGCTGATTTCCTTAAGAATGGATAGGTTTGATCTTCTTGCAGTCCATGGGACTCTCAAGAGTCTCCTCCAGTGCCATAATTCAAAAGCATCAATTCTTCGACAATCAGCCTTCTTTATGGTCCAGCTCTCACTTCCATACATCACTACTGGGAAAACCATAGCTTTAACTATAAGGACCTTTGTTGGGAAGGTGATGTCTCTGCTTTTTAAGATGCTGTCTAGGTTTGTCATTGCTTTTCGTTAAGTTAGTATATTTAGTAATTTAGTATAATTTAGTAATTTAGTATGCAAGGGGTCGCAGGTCATAAGAGTGGCGTTATGGTCACTTGGCTCCAGCTTGCTTCATTCGGCGGCTGTGCCTGCATCCCTGCCGCAGCCTCTGAGGGCAGTGGAACTGATGTGAAATACGTTCTTGTTTTCATCTGAGGAATGTTGGAGGGTGTGCCGTGATGGCTTGAAAGGTCAAAATGAACCAATAGAGATGGATAGATTAGTCCATGTCACTTTCGCAGGATAAATTCATTGGCACATTAAGCTGTGGTTTTGTTTAATCCTCATGAAAATTTATATTTAAACATAGCTTCCCTCAAAGCAATGGATTTTTTATTTTTTTAAAATAAACACACACATAAATACACAGGCAGAGCGCCTTCTCGGTAGTGGCACCCGCCTAGGGGAATGCCCTCCCATCAGATGTCAAAGAGATAAACAACTACCTGACATTTAGAAGGCAGCCCTGTTCAGGGAAGTTTTTAATGTGTGACATTTTATTTTATTTTTAATTTTTGTTGGAAGCCACCCAGAGTGGCTGGAAAAACTCAGCCAGATGGGAGGGGTACAAATAATATATTATTATTATTATTATTATTATTATTATTATTATTATTATTATTGCTACTTTTTTTGAGCTGAGAATGGCATCAGAACATTCAAGATATCCCAGTGAATTTCTGTTCTGCACATTAGTGTGGAATTCACAAGGCTGAAATCTTCACGGAACACTAAGAATTCCAAAATATTTCCAACTATAGAATGCCTGGATAAATGCTTTACTTGCTAAGTGGCTTCCCTGCACCCCCCCCTTTTCCTTTTTTTGAGGGGCACCTGTGATTTTACAGAAAGACTCTTAAATGAATGTGTCACTTATTTATTTAGAATATTTATACTTTGCCTTTCCTCCGTTGTGATCCTCATTGTATACTGGCTTGTCAGCAGTATAAAAAACAGCTTGTAAAACATAATTAAACAACCATAAAAGCATAAGCAAAAACATCAATCCACAAAGAAGAATTAGATGCCGATAGAGAGAGAAAATCCAGCTAAATCAGCCTGGTCACGTCACACACATGTTTCTGACTGATGGCTTGCAATATTTTCTGAGAATAGAGCTGTTAGCAAGAGCTAAGAGAGAGGCGAGAGTGCCTGAGACCATATCAATTTGTAAAAAAAGCTTCTGAAATGGATGGATCTATTTCCATTCTATTATAAATAGAATAATTGAATAATTAATTAATTAAGTTGCACATATTTTTGATTCCATTCCATCCTATTTCCATATCTAGCAGTATTTTTAAAGCATAAAAACCCCACCTATATATGATTAGAAAATACAGTTTCTAAGCCCATTTCTGAGCATTTCCGACATATTCTTGGGGGGGGGGTATTTTTGGAATATATTCATTTATTATTTTGCAGCATATAGGAACATAGCAAGATAGGAAGCTGCCTTCTAAGGAGTCTATTGGTCCATCTAGCTCAGTACTATCAGCACTGACTTGCAGAAGCTCATAAGGAATTAAGACAAGAATCTTCCCCAGCCCCACCTGGAAATGTAGGGGAAAACCTGATACCTTCTGCATGAGAAACACACACACATCTTGGTGCATTTTTGAGCCAATAACAACATTCCAACATTTGGAGGATAGCAATCTGTGGGTTAAACCACAGAGCCTAGGACTTGCAGATCAGAAGGTTGGCGGTTTGAATCCCCATGACGGGGTGAG
Source organism: Podarcis siculus (assembly GCA_034642415.1). Lineage (NCBI taxonomy): Eukaryota > Metazoa > Chordata > Lepidosauria > Squamata > Lacertidae > Podarcis > Podarcis siculus. The sequence goes on along the minus strand of JAXCMG010000064.1, from coordinate 1,179,872 downwards.
CTCCCGTTGCTCGCTCCCTGCTCCTGCCAACCTAGCAGTTGAAAAGCACGTCAAAGTGCAAGTCGATAAATAGTTACTGCTCCAGCGGGAAGGTAAACAGCGTTTCCGGGCACTGCTCTGGTTTGCCAGAAGCGGCTTAGACATGCTGGCCACATGACCCGGAAGCTGTACACCGGCTCCCTCGGCCTGAAAGCAAGATGAGCACCGCAACCCCAGAGTCGGTCACGACTGGACCTAATGGTCAGGGGTCCCTTTACCTTTAATATCCAGTTTTGCTCTGTCTTGTTCAGGCTTTGTGGATTAATTTGGTCTTCTCCATCAAAGTATGACCCAAATCCAATCTTCAAACATCCCTATTTTGGAGCATTAAGGATATCAAGAGGCTACTGCTACAATGAATGGCCATGCACTATTAACACTGTATATGTGACTTCCGGATGTATTTATTCAAGCATTTTTCCAGTGTGGTTCAAACTAGAAACCTCAAGCAGGAAAATGTCACCCCGAAGAGATAAAACAGCTAGTGGTTTATGGAAAGCTTCGCACAGCGTACAACTTTTGTCTCTAAAGAAGGCTTGCGAGATGCTGCTCTCACTTGCTTGCCCAGGGCAAGTCATATTTTTCTTTTGATGGGCAAATAAAATATAATTAGTTTTTTTACATCATCATCATTATGCTAAGGGTGAGCAAGGAGATTCTGAGCTGGAAAATTCTCATGAGGGTTTTGCAATGCAGTTAATGACTCTCAGGCACTTGAGAATATGCTTCTCAGACACTCATTTATTCAAGTGTTTTTGACAGATCTATAGAACCATAGATTCTCCCCCTCCTCCAATTCCAAGAATTGCTAGGGAATCACTGTGGTTTAGGATGGAAACAAGTCTTGTTGAGCCCACATGCCAGTGGAGCACCACAATTATTCTCCAGGATACATGTGCATAAACAGGGGAAAGAGAAATTTGTATCCTTCCCTTGCCATCATCATCATCATCTAAAAAGGTAAAGGACCCCTGACAGTTAAGTCCAGTCGCAAACGACTCTGGGGTTGTGGTGCTCATCTTGCTTTCAGGACGAGGGAGCCAGCGTTTGTCCGCAGACAGTTTTTCTGGGTCATGAGGCCAGCATGACTAAGCCGCTTCTAGCAAAACTAGAGCAGCGCATGGAAACACCGTTTACCTTCCTGCTGGAGTGGTACCTATTGATCTACTTGCACTTTGACGTGTTTTCGAACTGCTAGCTTGGCAGGAGCAGGGACTGAGCAACGGGAGCTCATCCCATCGCGGAGATTCGAACTGCAGACTTTCTGATCGGCAAGCCCAAGGCTTAATGGTTTAGACCACAGTGCCACCCACGTCCCTATAATCATCTAGTGTTGCCATATTTCAAAAAGTACCGTATTTTTTGCTCTATAAGACTCACTTTTTCCCTCCTAAAAAGTAAGGGGAAATGTGTGTGCGTCTTATGGAGAGAATGCAGGCTGCGCAGCTATCCCAGAAGCCAGAACAGCAAGAGGGATTGTGGTAAAAGCCAGGACACCCCAAAAGTTATTGAGCTTTTTCCCCGGTAATGTCAGGGAAAATACAGATGTATGGCAGCCCTATCACCAACATTTCCACATTTAGACAATACATACACCAAAAGGTGTGATAAGGTAGATTTTGTAGTCATGAAAGACTATGGACTCAAAATCACCTGTAATTTATTTAGTTTTATTTGTTAATGCATTTACAGTGGTGCCTCACAAGACGAAATTAATTCGTTCTGCGAGTTTCTTCGTCTTGTGGATTTTTCGTCTTGCGAAGCACGGCTATTAACGGCTTAGCGGCTTAGCGGCTATTAACGGCTTAGCGGCTTAGCAGCTTTAAGAAAAAGGAAACAAACTCACAAGACCTTTTCGTCTTGCAAAGCAAGCCCATAGGGAAATTCGTCTTGCGGAACGACTCAAAAAACGGAAAACTCTTTCGTCTTGCGAGGCATTCGTCTTGCGAGGTACCACTATATATCCTACCATTTCTCCAAACAGCTTGAGGTGACACACAGACCTCTCCTCCTCTGTATGACAACCCTGTGAGGTAGTTTAGACTGAGAGAAAGTGACTGGCCCAAGGTCACCCAGCTTCATGGCAGAGGGGAGGATTTGAATCTGGGTCTCCTAAGTCCCAGTTCACTGTTCTAACCACTACTCCACATTGGCCCCCAGTATTCTTGGAATTACTGGGCCATAGGCAGGATCCATATTAGGCCTGGGGAGGAAATATGATTCAGTTCTTATTGAAAGGAGGACCTATCTAATTTGTACTTTATGAAACAATACTGAAAAACAGCCAACCTTTTATTATTATTTGTTTTATTTATTAAATTTATTAAATATACTGCCCTTCATCAAAAAATCTCAGGGCAGTTCACAGAATAAAATACATGATAAAACACAAGTAAACACTTAAACCTAAACAACAAAACAATTACACCCCTTTCTCACAGATACGTTTAAAAGGCTATAGGGTATTACTCAGCCAAAGGCCTGGTGGAAGAGGAACATTTTCCTCTGGTGCCTAAAATATATATAATGAAGGTGCCGTGTGAGCCTTCCTGAGTTGAGTATTCCACAAATGGGGAGCCACTGCAGAAAAGGCGTGTTCCTGTGTTACCACCCTCCAGACCTTACATGGAGGCAATTTTATCACATGGAGGCAATTTCAAATTTCCTTTGAAATTTGTACTTCTCTTTATTTTGCAGTGCAATTCTCCAGCCAAGTAAAATGTTCGTATCCAAGCCACAGTGTGCATATATTAGCGGGAATAACATATAAAAATGAATTATTTTAGAGAAAATTTGATTTGTTAAAAAAAAATGTGTGCACTGGGACAAATTCTCACTAAAATGATTATCAATTTTCCTGAGGACTTAAAAAACAACAACCTCAAAATGTTATCTAAAGCCATTTGCACATAACTAATAGGAGCCTACACAACACAAAACACTGTTGCTGTATGTAGGTTTTATTTTATTTGCTTTTTATCTTATATTTTGGAAATGGATATCCAGTTTTTTCCCTTTAAAAATTTTTGGGGCCCCCAAGAGAGTGTGGCCCCTAAGCTATAGCTTGTTTAGCTTATATGTAAATCCGGCACTGATCATAACAACAATAGCACAGTTATCCACCCAGTATTCTTTCCCTCCCATTCTCCCTGCCCTCCCTCACACTATTTAAAGCCAAAGGATTTCAGCGTTTGGCATGGATACCTAATATATAATCCCCTTTCTGTGTCCATTAAAATAGTTGTTCCGTGTGCAGAAGCACCCAGTGACCTGGTGGGAGATCTGGGCACTCCCTGAAGTCTGAAATACCTGGGGATGGGGTGGGGTGCTAGTGATGACTGCTGCACTTGCTCTTCCCAAAAAGGTACCCTTGTGGTACATGTGACCGGCGACTTCCCAGATCTTGCTACTCCTTATTTAATCATAACCTACATATGGAGAAGACAAGCCAACTCTGTGATGATTTATCTCCTCTGCTGCATTTGACATGGCCTCAGAATACCCGTGACTACTTTTCATTCTATTTCATTCACAGCTGCAAGTGAATTTCCTGCGCAACAAAAAAATTAGTCAGCCACCATTTTCCATCACAGGTAAATTATTCATTAAATGTGCTTTATCACCCATGAACGCAGGCACATAATAAGCATATGCTGTTGCCAATGCTTGATTGGTAATTTGGCTTTCGATCACACACACATCATGTTATTGATCATCTTTTGATCCTCAAATCTTCTGGCTTCCTAGAACTGGTGACTAGTGCTGCTCTCTTCTCTCTGTGACTCACTGAACACAAAGAAATAATGTGTTTACCAACTTTCTGGCTATTTTGAGAGACCTGATGTGCAGCCCAGCTTGGATGATCCACAAGCCCCCTGAGTTCAACAGGGCTCACACCCAAGGAAATGTACATAAGACTGCAGTCCTAGCCAAATGACCCCCGTTGCTTGTTCTCGCTGGATTTGAGGTCGGTCTGACCCCAGATTCCTTTTCTTTTCTTTCCCCCAATCTTAGCTGTTTACACGGACGTATTAATGAGCTTTGCAGTTGCTGCAAACTCCAGTTAAATGCATAACAGTGCTTTGGCTTATCTTGTATACAGATGCCACCAATGTAATGAACATTCCTTCCCCACCGAAGTAGCAGAGAGCCATGCTAGTAAAAGGCTGAGGCATAATTCTCATTCCACTCTTCGTAAGACAGAGGCCTCATAAGACCTCTAGTTTCTTCTCATGCTCAAAGTACAGCCATACTAGATGTGGTATTGGCAGTGCCCGATTTACGTATAAGCTAAACAAGCTATAGCTTAGGGCCCCACACACTTGGGGGCCCCCAAAAAATTAAAAGGGGAAAAAAACCTGGATGTACATTTCCAAAATTTTAAGTTAGAGCTTAATAATTATTTCACTATTAATATATGTCTTCTTTATTTCAGTTCATCAATTACTTTGATAAAATATGTATTTTGTTATGTGCAAATAGCTTGAGATACCTATTCGGTCAGTAGTTTAGGGCCTCATCAAACCTAAATCCAGGCCTGGGTATTGGATATTTGTTTCTAAGCTAAAAGCATCTGTGTATGTGGGGGGAGAAATTTGGATCAAGGCAGTGCTTTTTTCTGAAAAAAATGTTTAGGGGTACTCTCATTTTCCTACTCATATTGAGATACAGCCCCTCAATGATACAGCCCCAAATGAGATACAGCCCCTCAATGATACAGCCCCAAACTTAGATTCACAAAAGGTTTAGGGGTATGTGTACCCCTGTGTCTCCCCCAGAAAAAAAGCACTGGATCTAGGAAGGGCTGAGTTAACACACAAATACCTTGCATCACAACTCCAGTTCAATTTCTTTCTTTCTCTTTTTCTTTCACACATCCTCCAGCTACATTTTTTGTGAGGGCGGGGCGGTAAAAAAATGTTGGCGATGATACCAATTTGGCCCTTATCTACATACAAGTGGAGGGGACGCGGGTAGCGCTGTGGGTTAATCCATAGAGCCTAGGACTTGCCGATCAGAAGGTCGGTGGTTCGAATCCCCGTGACGGGGTGAGCTCCCGTTGCTCGGTCCCTGCTCCTGCCAACCTAGCAGCTCAAAAGCATGTCAAAGTGCAAGTAGATAAATAGGTACCACTCCGGTGGGAAGGTAAACGGTGTTTCTGTGTGCTGCTCTGGTTCACCAGAAGTGGCTTAGTCATGCTGGCCACATGACCCGGAAGCTGTACGCTGGCTCCCTCGGCCAATAAAGCGAGATGAGCGCCGCAACCCCAGAGTCGGCCACCACTGGACATAATGGTCAGGGCTCCCTTTACCTTTACATACAAGTGGAAAGCTGCGATATTCACAAATGTGGGGGTTTTTTTGCACATAGTATATTCCTTGTGCCCAGTCCACTTTCTCATGTAAAGTTCATGTTCTCCTTACATGAAATACTCGTATAAACACTCCAAAGTCTCATTCTTTCCTCGTACAGCCTAACAGCACAACTGCAACAGCGTTACTTACTCCCTTGATCGTCGAGCCCCTTCCCATTGACAACACGCACCCTCATTTGTCTCTAGGCTTCTTCCTACTGACAGTTTAAAAAACCCTTAAGCAAACGGAATGTCCATAAACATTCCGTAATGACTTAGCATCTAAGTCAGTGGCTGGGGAAGCCTTAATCATGTATACTGAAGCCAAAGTTCTTGTGGTTACTAGTGACAGGGTTTTTTTAAAAAAACCAAACAAACCCACAGCTATTATTTTGGGTAGTACCCAATGCTCTCATTCTGTTAGTGAAGGCATCCCCAAACTCAGCCCTCCAAATGTTTTGGGACTACAGTTCCCATCATCCCTGACCACTGGTCCTGTTAGCTAGGGATGATGGGAGTTGTAGTCCCAAAACATATGGAGAGCCGAGTTTGGGGATGTCTGTGTTAGCGGAAGGATTTAGACTTGCACAATGGAAATTCCCTCTACACCCCCCCCCCCACTGTGTGTCTTACCCGCTCCCAAAATCTGCTCTGGAGGATTGGGGTAACCCCAGAACAGATTTGGGGGCACACAGGGGGAGGAGAGGATGCGGTTCTGTTGAGCAACTGCAAATCCTTAAACTGACAGAATGGGTTACTTAGCACCCCATACACCTGTATTGTATTGTATTGTATTGTATTGTATTGTATTGTATTGTGGCGCTGTGGTCTAAACCACTGAGCCTCTTGGGCTTGCCAATCAGAAGGTCGGCGGTTCGAATCCCTGCAACGGGGTGATCTCCCTTTGCTCTGTCCCAGCTCCTGCCTATCTAGCAGTTTGAAAGCATGCTAGTGCAAGTAGATAAATAGGTACCACTCCAGCAGGAAGGTAAACAGCATTTCTGTGCGCCCTGGTTTCCGTCATGATGTCCCGTGGTACCAGAAGAGGTTTCGTCTTGCTGGCCACATGACCCGGAAAACTGTCTGTGGACAAACACCGGCTCCCTCAGTCTGAAAGCGAAATGAGCACCGCAGCTCCAGAGTTGCCTTTGACTGAACTGTCCAGGTGTCCTTTACCTTTACCTTACCTTATCTTACCTTGTATTGTATTGTATTCCAGGTTAGCAGCTTACAGGAACTAGTTACATCCAGATGAATAGAGACAGCTGAATACTAGAAATTAGGAATAAATCAGACAAGCAGAGGCTGTGGCTAATTTGCCTGCCATTGCCTAGTCAGTCAAAGAGAGCAGGTAAGGAGGAGCCATAGGGGCCAGGGAGCTATAGGGCAGAATTGAGGGACCCAGCCTCAGGGGCCAAATGCAGCCCTCCAGATCGATTTGGCCCTGGGAACTCTCCCCAGACCACATCTAAAGCACATAGTGCCCCCTAACAAATCCTGAGAACCGTAGCTCCTTCCTCATAGAGCTACAATTCCCAGCATCCTTAATAAACTATAGTTCCCATGAGTCTTTGGGGGAGGCCATGTGCACTGAATGCGCTTTCAATGTATAGTATGAATGTGCCATTTGCTTATTTTCTGACTAGCAGAAGTAAAATGCAGCATGAATATAAGGAAATACATGGAAATTTGCTTAGAATGTATCATAACTAAACAGGTTGCAGGCTCCAGCCATCCTTGGCACAGGGTCTGGGTTGCACAGAATTTCAATTTATTTTTACGAGCACAAGTTACACATAACCCTGGATCTTTCTCTTGTCTTGATTTTCTCTCCTCTTGTCTGTATTTATTGGCATCTCAAAGGTGCTCATTACTATAGTATCTATTTGAGTATTTTAAGTTTTTTATTGTTCTATTTTATTGCCTTTTCTCCAAGTAAAATAAAAAATAAAAAAGGTAAGGGAAAAAGAAAAGAGGACAAAAAGACAAAAAGTACATCCCATGACCAGTTTGCCTGCAGGGATATGATATAAAACACAGAACAATTTGTCATTTACAACAGGAAATAAAAATGAAATATTAAAGGGACACTGCCAACTTAAAAATCATTCTCCTGTCTGAAAATGTTTTACCTGTTTTTGTAACAAGAAATACTTTGGGTGGTTTTAACCAAAGGAGACCATTGAAACAAAGAAATAGGTTTCTTCAGCTTGTTTTTGTCTAGGGTTTGACGACAGAGGGGGGATTGTTGTTAATTTCTGCTGCTTCCCGCTCTCCTAAGCACTGGATCAAGCCTTCTTGGTTTAGCTTTTTCACACAGACACTGAGAAAAGAAGAGAGAAGTTAAAATTGATATTGGTAGATGTTTAAAAGCACAAAACAAACAGAGAAGTCAGGACCATCTGGAGAGCTCCAGAAGACAGTTACATATTTCAACTCCCCCTCCTGCCCTCTTAAAAAAGTGCCTCAGACAGCAAATTATCCTTGAATCCTTAAAAGAAGGAGGTGGAGTCTCCACAACAAAAGGCATCAAATCCGGGAAAGTCTGCTGGAATGTAAAACGAACTTTTCCTTTTGGAACCTTCCTGGCCAATGAAAGAAAGAGAATACACAGTTTGAGTGATCCAGTGTGGTGGTTAGGTTGTAGCAAGGGTTGGGGAGAAATCATTGCTCTGGAACAAAGCTCACTGGTGGACCTTGGGCCAACCACTATCTCTCAACCTAAATGACCTCATGGGGTTGTTATAAGCATAAAAACGCGGCAGGGAGGACCATGGGTGGTACCCAATGCTTCTACCAGATCAAGGGACTTACACTAGTTGAATGAAACATCCTACCTTGCAGAACCCCATAGCACAAGTGCTGGAGGGTTGAGGAGCACTCACCCAGTGCTACTCTTTGATCATGACCCTGAAGGCAAGAATGGAACCAGAATAATACACCGCCTCCAATAGCCATACCACTGGACTGGCCCACGAGGATACCATGGTCAATGATATCAAAAGCAACTGAGAGATGGAGCAGAAGCAACAGAATCATATTCCCCCTGTTGATAAAGGTCATCCATCAGGGTGACCATGGCTGATTCAGTTCTGAAACTAGGTCTAAACCCAGATTGTAGTGGATCTAGATAACCAATCTCATTCATGAAATACCTGCAATTACTCTACAATGACCCTCTCTGTCACCTTTCCCAAGAAAGTTACGTTCAATAGTTATTTTACTCCATGGGTGGGCAAACTAAGGCCCGGGGCCTGGATCCGGCCCAGTCACCTTCTAAATCCAGCCTGTAGACGGTTTGGGAATCAGCGTGTTTTTACATGAGTAGAATGTGTCCTTTTATTTAAAATGCATCTCTGGGTTATTTGTGGGGCCTGCCTGGT
>JAXCMG010000064.1:1122192-1171087 GCA_034642415.1 Podarcis siculus | reverse complement strand
CTTTTATTTAAAATGCATCTCTGGGTTATTTGTGGGGCCTGCCTGGTGTTTTTACATGAGTAGAATGTGTGCTTTTATTTGAAATGCATCTCTGGGTTATTTGTGGGGCATAGGAACTCGTTCATTTCCCCCCCTCCAAAATATAGTCTGGCCCCCCACAGAGTCTGAGGGACAGTGGACCGACCCCCTACTGACCCCTGTTTTGCCACTTTTGAGAGCCTGAACTAATTTGGGGTTGAGAGGGTGAACCTTAATGGAGTTCTTCAAAACCATTGTAGGTTTCCTAAAATCTAATGCCCATTCTGAAGGTCATTTTAGGAAAGGGCAGTCACCATTTTGTTCTTCGTGGTTTTATGCTGACCATATAAGATTATTTTAATTTATCATATTGTTACATTGACATTTTGTAATCCGTCTTAGGGGTTCCACCAGGGCTTAACGTGGGAAATATTTTTATATAGAGCAAGATGGACAGATGATGGGTAGATAGATTGAATTTTGAATTATTTCTCTAGCAGCTGTCTAAATCGGTTAAATCACATTGCAAAGGCCAAATGGCACATATGAGAATTTATGGTCTCATATAGCTCAGTGCATGTTGTTAACAGGGAACTCTGTCAACAGGGAACTAGTATAACTGACAAAGATAGGCAACTGTTTTGTGGTTGGAGTCCAATGGATTCTAGATAATCCAATGGAATCACTGGTAGCCATTTTAACAATGCAGCTATCACCTTTTGGCTCTATCTCCTGTCATTAAAAGGACCCAGAATTTACTCTTTTAGCCCCACACATTACTAAAAAATACTTGCAGCCCATTGTTAGGAGAAGACCTTAACGCAGAGTCTGTGAACCTAACTGTAAAGGCTTAATTCTAATTGTCTACATTAAAGTAGAAGGATTATCAATATGACCTTTTCAAGTGATTCACATGGAATCACTTGAAAATGGCATTTCTAGAATAATGAGGTTATTAACCCTTGATCTTGGATTCTGGAAAATGTTGATATTTCAGCCTAGACAATGAATAATTCCAGAAATTCAAACTGTAAATCTGGGTTTTAGATCAGAACTCCTAGGGTCAACACAGAGCAGATGAATGCAATCTGGGAATAGATCTCCAGATGTTTTAATTGTAAAAAAAAAAACATAGCTTTATAGAACAAATATCAAGTTTTAAAAGAAACTTTTGTGTCATGTGAAGAATGCACATTTGTTATTTCAGTGTTCAGTAAAGTTTAATTTTGTCTAAACATATTAAATTTCTGCCTTCCCTAAACCGCAGGCAAGCTTTGATATAACTGCATAGTCGTACATTTTTCATACTTCCCATTTCACCATGACTGGGGTTAGAAATCCACCCATGTCTAGTATAGCGCTGGAGAATCTGCATGACCCTTCTATCAGCCATTGTGTTTCAGCATTCTGCACTAATTAAATGTCCTGGATGAAGTACAAGGGAAGCCCCACATTGAGTGCATTGCAGTAATCCAGTCTGGAAGGAACCAGTGCACAAACAAGATTTACTGGTCATACCAGTTGCAGCTGGTAAAAGGTTGAGGCTATCTGGGCTTCCAGTGACAAAGTCTGCGAACCTGCTCCTTGAGGGGAACAGGCAGTTGACCAATTTCTTGGGCACATGAACTATTCACAGCACTTCTGTCTTGCCAGGGTTAAAGCTCATCTTATTTTCCCTCACCCATATGAATCCAAATACTGCCTCAGTGTGGTATAGTGGTTAAAAGCGGTAGACTTGTAATCTGGTGAACCGGGTTCGCGTCTCCGCTCCTCCACATGCAGCTGCTGGGTGACCTTGGGCTAGTCACACTTCTCTGAAGTCTCTCAGCCCCACTCACCTCACAGGGTGTTGGTTGTGGGGGAGGAAGGGAAAGGAGAATGTTAGCTGCTTTGAGACTCCTTCGGGTAGTGATAAAGTGGGGTATCAAATCCAAACTCTTCTTCTTCTTCTTCTTCTTCTTCTTCTTCTTCTTCTTCTTCGACTGTATGGCTTTTCCCGATTCAAATATTATGGAGAAATACTGATGGCACCTTGCCCCAAAACGACTACTTCCAGCAACTTCACATAGATATTAAATAGCATTGGAAATAAAATAGTGGGACTTTATTTTTACTCTTTAGACCTTGGGGGCCTTTAAGTTTGAAGATAATAATGGCTGGAGAAAACAAACAATTCTCATTCCACTATTTGTGTTTTGATGTTTCCTTAGTCTTAGGTATATTTCATACTTCAGCACAGCAGCCTGTAACATTCTTAATAGTGATTTATTTATTTAAGAGAGCCAAGGATCATTTGGATAAACTTGAATTGAACTTTGAACTGAACATGTACCAAACTAGTTCATTTTGTAAAGGGAAGAACGTGAGCTGGAATTAGTTCATTTCTGGACATGTTGAGCTAGAACTATTTCCTTTAAAAAAGGCTTTCTAAGCTCTGACACAAATATCTTACATTACTTGACACAGAAAGGAGATATACAAGTGCGTACATCATGAAAGCCATACCTGTCATATTTAAAAATGTACAATGCCTCAGCTCAAGATCCACCCCAAAATGTTTTAGTTATGAAGATACAGCATCAGAATTTGTAGCAGCAGGCAAACGAGGGATTTTTTCCTTCAGTTCAGGACACTGAGGGATTAGTTAAATGTGCATATTGTTAAAATACTTGAATCGCTGCCTCCTGCTGCCCACAGAAGTAAATCCAGACTGAGGGCCAGGTTTATTAGCTGCTAAAATTATTGAGGATTACTATGGCTATGATAGCATCTGCAGTAACCACCAAGCTGGGCACCGTTTTAGTAGACAGTTTAAAACACCTAATAAATGGTATACAGTTTACAGGTTTTCCTTCAACCATCAATTAAACAAAGTCATCATTGTACAGAAGCTGTGGAGGGAGAGAGACTCTTCATCCCCACCACCTGACTTCTGTACTGAAACAGAGTATGATTTTTTTGCACATCCTCAGCAATTCATAAAAAGGCATTTCATCAAAACCGGCAATAAGTTTCCATTTCCACAGCTGGGCATTAGACCTTGGAGAAGCTTAGGCTGGTAGCGTTTATAGGAGGTGAATGTTCCACCCCGTTCTGGGTCTGATGCAGGCCCTGATCCAGGCAGGTGCTTCTATGTACAGTGGTACCTCGGGTTACAGACGCTTCAGGTTACAGACGCTTCAGGTTACAGACTCAGCCAACCCAGAAATAGTACCTCAGGTTAAGAACTTTGCTTCAGGATGAGAACAGAAATCGCACGGCGGCAGCGCGAGGCCCCATTAGCTAAAGTGGTACCTCAGGTTAAGAACAGTTTCAGGTTAAGAACAGACCTCCGGAACGAATTAAGTACTTAACCCGAGGTACCACTGTACTCACAATGCCTTCTACTCCTTTACATACAGTGGTACTTTGGGTTACAGACGCTTCAGGTTACAGACTCCACTAACCCAGAAATAGTACCTCGGGTTAAGAACTTTGCTTCAGGATGAGTATAGAAATTGCACGGCGGCAGCGGGAGGCCCCATAAGCTAAAGTGGTGCTTCAGGTTAAGAACGGACCTCCAGAATGTATTAAGTTCTTAACCCGAGGTACAACTGAATGCATATATTGACAACTCTCTTTCTCTCTCACACCCACACCTGAAACCCGAATGCTCCCCCTGCTCTGAAAGTGCTCTCCCATTCCCTTCCACAAAGCAGCTCAAAGGGTTAATTCTTGTCATGCATATAAATGCCTGATTAAAAGCTGTGCTTCTATTCTCACTTACCTAATGCCAGCTTCTCAAAGGTAGGCTTATCTGCCTGGGAGAGGCCCCGGGCGATTTGCCCCATGTTGTGTTTCTCGTTTGTAGAAGATTGCTATCATTTTTTCACTGTGCAACCTAAACAGAAATAAATCACCTGCCTCAGATGGAGCAGGTGAATTTACACCCACACACTCGAGAAAGGTGCATCTCCTGGCTAATGCTAAGCATGTGGAAAATGGTTAAACTTCCTTTGTTCTTAATCCACAGATTTGCTCATTTCCCCCAAGAGGCATGTAAGGCTGGATCTGGGCACCTTTCCCAAAATTGGAATGTTTGTGACACACACACACACACACACACACCTGTTTTCTATTTGTAATATATTTTAGGAGATATGCCTATCTTTGATCAGGACTAAGGATCAACTGGCAAATGGCTCTGGCTCCCAGAAAACTAATTTGATTGTTTGATTTACATCATGAAGTGAGCACAAGCCTGTGGGAAGCTTAATCATTTTGCTCATGCTCTCTGAATATCAAAGCAGCTTAGAGCTTAGTAATAAAACAGTATCTCTTTTCGAGTGCATTCTAGTACTTCACACTTGGCGACAATGGAAAGCGTGAAACATGGAGGAAGATTCTTCTGATGCAACAGAAGCACTGTCTCTTATTTCTGTAGCCTGATCTTCTTCTGAGGTCCTCAGAGCTGTGGACAAGGCTGAGAGTCAATAGCTGGACCGATACATGCAAAACAACAGCGACAACTGCATAAACCACATAATAAAACCTTCACAATCCTCCAAGCAGGGTGCTGAACTAGGCTGAAGCTTCCTTTGAGTTCAAGAGATGAGGTGGAGCTTTCAACTCAGTGGGTTTTTGTTGTCTTTGAAAAGCAGAGGACCTCTCTTCCACGTGAGACCTGGAAGGTGGCAACATGAGAGCGGGCCTTTTCTTCAGTGGCCCCCCATTTGTGGAATGCTCTCCCCAGGGAGGTTCATCTGGTGCCTTCATAATCTATTTTTAGGTGCCAGGTGAAAACATTCCTCTTCAACCAGGCCTTTGGCTGGTTAAATGTGGTTTTTGGATGTGTGTGTGATTATTTTGTTGTTTTTGTTTTAACTATGTACTTGTGCTTTTATGCTGTATTTTTTATCTTGTGAACCACCCTGAGATCTTGTGATAAAGGGCAGTATATAAAGCAAACAAACAAACAAAAAATGTGAGCACATTCTCCAAGAGCTATGAATCTAGTTTCCTTCACAGCAGGCTAGAGGCATACCATATTTTTCCATGTATAACATGCCCCCATGTATAGGTAAAGGTACCCCTGCCCGTACGGGCCAGTCTTGACAGACTCTGGGGTTGGTGCGCCCATCTCACTCTATAGGCCGGGGGCCAGCGCTGTCGGGAGACACTTCCGGGTCACGTGGCCAGCGTGACATTGCTGCTCTGGCGAGCCAGAGCCGCACACGGAAACGCCGTTTACCTTCCCGCTAGAAAGCGGTCCCTATTTATCTACTTGCACCCGGGGGTGCTTTCGAACTGCTAGGTTGGCAGGCGCTGGGACCGAGCAACGGGAGCGCACCCCGCCGTGGGGATTCGAACCGCCGACCTTTCGATCGGCAAGCCCTAGGCGCTGAGGCTTTTACCCACAGCGCCACCCGCGTCCCTGCCCCCATGTATAAGACACCTCAAATTTATTTTGGGACTCTAATTTAAGAAAATGGGGGAGATGGCCCAAAGTTGTTGAGTTTTTTGTTGGGGGGGGGGATGCAGAACATCACTAATCCGACAGACAAATGTGGACAAATGCCGCAGAAACCAACAAGTGTCTACCCGCTTACAAACAGCAGTCGGGAATTGTACACCCAATTACCGCAGCAGCAGCCAATCAACAGCAGCCCTTGACCCAACCACCAATCAGCCACCAAATCACCACTGACAAGCTGCAGCTCTCTGCTGCAACCAATCACCAGTCCTCCCTATTCACTATCTGTGTACAGTCATACCTAGGGTTACAGACGCTTCAGGTTGTGCGTTTTCAGGTTGTGCACTGCGCTGAACCCGGAAGTACCAGAACGGGTTACTTCCAGGTTTGAGCGCTCGTTCATGTGCAGGAGCGCTAAATTGCTCTTTGTGCATGCGCAGAAGCACCGAATTGCAACCCTTGTGTGCGCAGACACACGCTGCGGGTTGCAAACGTGCCTCCCGCATGGATCACGTTCGCAACCCAAGCGTCCACTGTATAAGGCAACCCCAGTTTTTTAGCATTAAGGTAAAGGGGACCCCTGACCATTAGGTCCAGTCGTGGCCGACTCTGGGGTTGCGGCGCTCATCTCGCTTTACTGGCCGAGGGAGCCGGCGTACAGCTTCCGGGTCATGTAGCCAGCATGACTAAGCCGCTTCTGGCAAACCAGAGCAGCGCACCGAAACGCCGTTTACCTTCCCACCGGAGCGGTACCTATTTATCTACTTGCACTTTGACATGCTTTCGAACTGCTAGGTTGGCAGGAGCAGGGACCGAGAAATGGGAGCTCACACCGTTGTGGGGATTCGAACCTCCGACCTTCAGATCGGCAAGTCCTAGGCTCTGTGGTTTAACCCACAGTGCCACCCACGTCCCTTTTTAGCATTACTTTAGAGTAAAAAAAACCTCGTCTTATACATGGAAAAGTACAGTAACTCCCATGAAGAGATGAAACCTCATTCAAGAGAATGCAACCAGTTTGCCAAGTCATGCTGAAAAGCGTCATACCCTGATCCAGACATACAGGGAGGGAGAAGACCCGAGGTGGTAAAAATCCCTGAGGGCTCTTTCGCACAGTTTTCTGGTGGTGTAGAAATTCCCTGAGAAACTGAAAGGAACAACTTAGCAAGGGAGACTGAGGAGAGGCTCATGTACGGTTGCAAGCCGTACTGAAAATCCACCTTTCACTGAGTCAGCACAAAGGCCACTATACTAACAATTCCAACTCTATTTGCCAGGGGAAAAAATGACTAGTCCACAAAGGAAGACTTGGAAAAGATCATCTGTTTTGTATGCAGGAAGTCCCATGTAAAACCTTTCAATGAAAGAAGTGATAGCTAATAAGGATCTGGAAGCGATGCAACTAGAACATAGGTTGGACTCTCTTAAGTGAAGATTGGCGCTATCTTCATAAAAACAAAACAGACTATTAAAATACGGATCCTTAAGGAAGTAATTTCAGAGAGGCTCTCCTCTCCATAAAACTGAGTCACAAAGTAAGTTCTAAATTAAGGCTGCCAGAATTGACAAACGGCCCTGAAATATGGAGGCAAACAGAAGCCATGGGAGATGGCGGTGGTGGGGGGGATTATATAGATTTGCCATCGTTTCTTATTCATAGATTGAACGTAATTTCAAGGGAAGATTGAAAAATAAACAAGGCAAAAGGATTTGGATAATTACTTTGGGGCAGGGTTGGGTGTATATGTGCTGTACTGTTTTCAGCACATACCGTATTTTTTGCTCTATAAGACTCACTTTTCCTCTCCTAAAAAGTAAGGGGAAATGTGTGTGCGTCTTATGGAGCGAATGCAGGCTGCGCAGCTATCCCAGAAGCCAGAACAACAAGAGGGATTGCTGCTTTCACTGCGCAGTGATCCCTCTTGCTGTTCTGGCTTCTGAGATTCAGAATATTTTTTTTCTTGTTTTCCTCCTCCAAAAACTAGGTGCGTCTTGTGATCTGGTGCGTCTTATAGAGCGAAAAATATGGTAAATGCTACTTGGATAGAAAGAGGTAGAGCTGCAAAGGTTGACAGCCAGCTGTTCAGGTCCTATACAGTTGTACCTCAGGTTAAGAACTTAATTTGTTCTGGAGATCTGTTCTTAACCTGAAACTGTTCTTAACCTGAGGTGCCACTTTAGCTAATGCGGCCTCCTGCTGCCGCCACACTGCCACTGCACGATTTCTGTTCTCATCCTGAAGCAAAGTTATTAACCCAAGGTACTATTTCTGGGTTAGAGGAGTCTGTAACCTGAAGCGTCTGTAACCTGAAGTGTCTGTAACCCGAGGTACCACTGTACACATCTTATAGTGCAGTAGCCAACATGGCGACCTGCAGTTGGACTCTACCACTCCCAGACCATTGGTCAACAGGGACGTCCTACCATACCCTTCAACATTTCTCCAATGAAGGGTTTCTGATACAACAAAATACAATTAAGAAAAAACTCTGGAATGGCAAGAAGGAGAAAATATTGGAGAAAATACATCAAGGAGAAAAAAAATTGAGAACCAAACCAAAGTCAAAGGAGGTGCTGAGAGAAATCAAATTCCATCAAGCACAATACTCGAAACTGATAAATCAAGAGATTGAATGGAAAATCAAACAAATGAAGCAAAGATCGTTTGAATCAGCAAACAAATGTGGAAAGCTGCTAGCATGGCAGCTGAAAAAGAGACAAAAGTTAAACACGGTTACAAATCTAGAGATTGAAGGAAGAATGGTCCAGAAACCAGAAGAAATTAGGAAGTGCTTCCACAGATACTTTAAAGAACTTTATGCACAGGGGCCTCAGAAAGAGTTTGAGATAGACCAATTTTTAAAGACAAATGGATTACCAGAAATAACTCAAGATAAAAGATCAATCTTGAACTGTAAAATAACTCAACAGGAAATTGAAGGTGCCATTCAGAATATGCAACTAGGCAAATCTCCAGGCCCGGATGGGCTTACCTCCAAATACTATAAGACTTTGAAGGACTATTTGATACAACCTTTGATGGAGGTATGCAACCAGATTATGGAAGGGAAGAGGGCACCGGAAACGTGGAAAGAAGCATTCATCACATTGATACCTAAGTTAGAATCTGAAAAGACCCAGCTTAAGAACTACCGTCCTATCTCACTCCTGAATGTGGATTACAAAATATTTGCAGACATTTTGGCAAGTAGATTAAAAAAGGTACTAAATGAAGTAATTCACAAGGACCAAGCAGGCTTTCTCCCTGGTAGACATTTGTATGAAAATACTAGGAACATCATTGACATTTTGGAACTTTTGCAAACCAATAGGAACACAAGGGCGGTGTTAATCTTTATTGATGCGGAGAAAGCATTTGACAATATATCTTGGATGTTTATGAAGAAAAACTTGGAAGGGATGGGAGTGGGATGGGGGTTTGAAAATGGAATAGAAGCAATTTATTCAGAGCAAAAAGCCAAATTAATAGTGAACAATGTGGTGACGGAGGAATTTAAAATTGAAAAAGGGACACGACAGGGGTGCCCTCTATCCCCTCTTTTATTCATTTCAGTCCTGGAGGTGCTACTGAACATGATTAGAGAGGACCGGTTGGTACAAGGGATAGAGGTCGGAGTGAAACAATACAAATTGAAAGCATTTGCAGATGACCTAGTTTTGACACTACAGGAGCCAGAATCTAGTACAAAAAGAGTTTTAGAACTTATATCTGAGTTTGGTCGGGTAGCGGGATTTAAGTTGAACAAACAAAAAACTAAGGTCTTGACTAAAAACTTGACTCTTACAGAATCAGAGGGGTTCCAGAGAGAAACAGAATTAAATGTGGTTAAAAAAGTGAAATACCTAGGGATTTATTTGTCTTCCAAAAATTTGAACTTATTTAAAGATAACTATGAAAAATGTTGGTTGGAAATTAAAAAGGATTTAGAAATTTGGTCAAGATTGAAACTTTCCTTGTTGGGCAGAATCGCAGCTATAAAAATGAATGTATTGCCGAAAATGTTATTTTTGTTTCAAACCCTACAGATCGTGGACAGAGTGGAATGTTTTGGAAAATGGCAGAAGGATATATCTAGGTTTGTCTGGCAGGGCAAAAAGCCCCGAATAAAATTTAAAATATTAACTGACTCGAAAGAAAGAGGGGGGTTTGCCCTGCCGGACCTGAGGCTATATTATGAATCTGCAGCCTTCTGCTGGTTGAAAGATTGGTTTCTGCTGGAAAACACTGATGTCCTAGATCTGGAAGGTTTTGACAATGCTTTTGGTTGGCATGCATATCTATGGTACGACAAGGTTAAAGTTCATAAATTGTTCAAAAACCATATTGTCAGAAAAGCAATTTTTGCGGTCTGGATGAAATATAAAGACTTACTAGAGGGCAAGACCCCGAGGTGGCTATCACCGGTGGAGGCCAAGGCTCGAAAAAGACCCAATATGGAGGCCTACTGGCCGAAATATTGGGAAATAATTGAAAAAATTGGAGACAATTGGAAGTTGCAGAGCCAGGACAAACTAAAAAATAAGGTGCGAGATTGGTTACATTATGCTCAAATCCAAGAGGTTTTTAAAATGGATAAAAAAGTTGGTTTCCAGGTGGAAAAATCGAAATTGGAGACAGAATTGTTAGAACCAAAGACCAAGACATTATCGAGAATGTATAACTTGCTGCTTAAGTGGAATACACAGGATGAGACAGTTAAATCTGCTATGATAAAATGGGCACAGGATGTTGGACATAACATTATGTTTGAAGACTGGGAAAGGTTATGGAACACCGGAATGAAATTCGCGGCATGTAGTGCCTTGAAGGAAAATATTATGAAAATGATATACCGGTGGTACATGACCCCAGTCAAGTTAGCTAAGATATATCACCTGTCTGACAACAAATGTTGGAAATGCAAGGAGGCAGAAGGGACATTTTTTCACCTCTGGTGGACCTGCCCAAAAGTGAAGGCCTTCTGGGAAATGATTTATAATGAATTGAAAAAGGTATTTAGGTATACCTTTCCCAAGAAACCAGAGGCCTTCCTGCTGGGCATGGTAGACCAGAAAGTGTTAAAGAAGGATAGAACCTTGTTTATGTATGCTAGCTCTGCAGCAAGGATACTCATCGCAAAGTGCTGGAAGACACAAGATTTACCCACGCTGGAGGAATGGCAGACGCAGTTGATGGACTATATGGAGTTAGCCGAAATGACTGGCAGAATCCGAGATTTGGACGAAGAAACAATTGAGGCGGATTGGAAAAAATTTAAAGACTATTTGCAAAAACACTATAAGCTGTATGAATCTTAAGACAGTGCACGATTAGGAAATGTTATGCTTTAGCAATATGTTAAGTAAATGGTAAAATAAGTGATAAAAGAGAAAAGGAGACAATGTGAATCAAACATATTATGTTTATTTTAAAGGTATTAGAACTGAGTTACAATATTTTGAATCTAGAGACATAATAACTGAAAGTTACAATAAGGTATGAAACAAGGTAACAAATTGCTGACATTGTTACTATAAAGAATGCAGATCTGGAAGGTGTGGGGAGGTCCAACTGATATTGAGATCTACGGAAAGTGGAACTATTATATATTCATTATCTTTTTCGTATTTTTTTTTGCAAAAAAAAATCTGTTTCTTGCATTGTTTTTCTGTACTTTTTGGAATGTATAAACTTATGAAAAGAAGCGCAATAAAAATATTATTAAAAAAAACATTTCTCCAATGAAAATAGGGACGTCCTAAGGCAAAGTGGGACACTCTGGGATCAAATTAGAAACCGGGATGGCTTCTGTAAACCTGAGACTGTCCCTGGAAAACCGGGAGACTTGGAGACTCCCTGCACCATTTATAAATCAATTCCAGCTAGCTCTATCTGTCCCTGGGATGGTCAACAACATGTTGTGGACTGCAGCTCACATCAGCCAGGCCAACATGGCCAATGGTTGGGTTCAATGGGAGCTGTAGTCTGAAAACATGTTGTGGCACCCTATTCCTGTGATTGTACTCTGTTTTAACTGTTTTAATATTTTAATTGCTGTAACCCACCCTTGGAGCAGCTGCTTGGTGAAGGCCAGGTAATAAACTTTTATGATGCCCAGCCAGATGTCCGGGGTATAAATAATAATAATAATAATAATAATTATTATTATTATTATTATTATTATTATTATTATTATTATTATTATTATTTTGATGACCACCACTCCAAATGCCACTGGTGGAAGCAAACTGCTCCGTCTCGACTCATGATCAGCAGGCTTCCCATGGCTAATTTCCAACGATGGTTACGATTATGGTTCTTTTATAAAAAATAAAATAAAAGATAATTTAGCCCTAGTTTACATAATACTTTTTTTTGGGTATTCTCACCTCCCTGAATGCTGGGAAGCTTAAGGCAGGCAGGCATGAAGAGCAGGCAGGCAGGCAGGCACCCAGACAGACAGTGCTATTTTTAAAAGATTGCCCTTGGAACCCTCCAAGGCACCGTCTGGTCAGCCAGCTGCAAAACCTGGACTTCTGCCTCCCTGCTGCAGGCCACAGTCAAAAATATATCTTTTCTGCATCCTCCCAAGCTGGTAGAGTCGGTGTTCAAGCTACAAGTGACCAGCCACCCAAAGCCATCAGTGCACCTTTAAGGAAGCAGCTTTGAGAGCCAGTGTGCCAGTGTGGTGTAGTGGTTAAGAGCGGCAGTCTCGTAATCTGGGGAACCGGGTTCGCGTCTCCGCTCCTCCACATGCAGCTGCTGGGTGACCTTGGGCCAGTCACACTTCTCTCTGAAGTCTCTCAGCCCCACTCATCTCACAGAGTGTTTGTTGTGGGGGAGGAAGGGAAAGGAGAATGTTAGCCGCTTTGAGACTCCTTAAAGGGAGTGAAAGGCGGGATATCAAATCCAAACTCTTCTTCTTCTCTTCTTCTTTGAGCACTCTCTGCCCATTAAAGCAGTCTATTTGGCTAGGAATACAGGAGCCTAGAAAAGGCAACCTCTCCCTCTAGGTGGCCATAGCAATGGCCCTCGGAGAGCTGTTTTTATTGGATTATCTGATTGAGTTGGCTGGATGACACACTTTCTCTTGTGCCTCCTCCCCCCCCCCAAAAAAAAATCTGCTTCAAAGAGGACTAAGAGAATTCTTTTTCATCTCGCAAATCTATTTCCCTACAGATGCAAAAGAGTTCACCCAGTAAAATCATCGGAGATTTTATCTCTTCTTAATAAAACTCTCACATGTCTATCTTACCACCTGTCCCCCCCCAGTCAATTCTCATGCATACAATTTCTCCCTTTTGCATGTGTGTGCATCTCTCTGTGTGTGCCTATTATTAGAGTGAAGGGCTGAGAGGGATGTGTGCGTGTGTGCGTGTGTCTGTGCGTGTGTGTATAAAACACCCACCCACCAAAGATCTGATATCAGACCATCTGATCTGCCTCTTCACAATTAAAATAAAAAGGGAAATCTGCAACAATAAGGACAAGGTGGGTGGGGAAAAAACCTTACTCTATAATAAGATGTAGCTGGTGGGGAGGGTTAGCAAGAGAGTGACTAGGACAAAGGCGCCACTGTATGAGCCTTCAGACAAAGACATGTCAAGAGACAGATGTCTGTGGAGCGATCAGCACTTAGTAAATCATGGGGTTCTTCTTCTTTCTTGGGAGTGGCCAAACTGGAGCGGCAGGTGCAGCCCATGGAATGTCCCTATTTAACAATGACCTGAATGAAATTGACTACCTTGAGCGCAAAGACTTAAGAGTGCCAGACCCAACCCACAATGAGTGGCAAGCCATGAATCGCACCGCAGACACTGCCTTTACAGGTTGATGATTAATTTAATTTAATGTGATGTTCTGCACCCTTCTTCCAAACAAGTTTCTTAATTTGCCGGCACTTTTACTTGCTTATCTCTGTCTCAACTCCCTGCCCCACCCCCTGTGCTCTTAGCTTTTGCTTAAGCGTTAGAGTGGTGCTTCTTAAATGGGCATTGATGCCTAAAAGATATCTGAAATGAGCACTGGTGACTTTGAAGTTCGCCTGGAAGTCTCTCCACCTATCCTGCAGAGCACTGTAATTAAATTAACACTTATCTCAATGAAGGCAGTAATGAATTTTTTGTTATTAACTATCAGACCTGCATATAGCTCTCAGGGCCTGGCCTGGCCTGACCACATGCCTACCTTCCCTGCTTGCTCATAAAGAAAAGTTGTGGGCAGATAAATCTTATAATTAAGAAAGATTCCATTGTTATAATAATTAAGAAAAGTGTTTGGTTTAATGATAGTACTTTCTAACATACACATGGAGGCAGATTTTTCCATAATGTGATTTAGGTCTGGTTTTCACAGAGGTGGTAAACCTCTGCATAGACTGATCTTCCCAAATCTGGCACCCTTCAGATTTTGTTGGAATATAGCCTCCATCATTGCTAACCATTGGCCATACTGTCCAACAACATCTGGAGTGCCACAGCTTGCCCACCCTAAAGGAGAGGCTGGCATGGTTGAATGTCCCTCCATACAAAAAAAAATCTTCATCTTCATCATCCCTCCATGTAGAATACTAGGGAGAACAATTCCATTTATTTTATTTTTCAAAATTTTATTTAGTTTTTCAGATTTTAAAATGCTACGCACAATTCTCAAACAACCAACACAGAACGAGAATTCCAAAGAATCTCCTGAACTTTCCTCCTTCCCATTGTGGGTCCTTATATTAACATCTCCCTCCTGCATCTTGTCTATTAATCCAAATCTTTTAATTCTCCATTATACCCAAAATTCAACTACAAGTGTTATTCCAATCCTACTAATAATTGTAATTGTTTACAATGGTTTTTAAGGCAAATTATTTATTTTCCCCATTCCTTATTAAAATTTTGGTCTTTCTTCCTGAGTTCTGGTTTTGGTTGTTAGGGTGTTGGGGACCAGTGCTATTTTTCTTGAAAAAAGAGGTACCAGAACTCACCACGAACTTGTTCTCTTATAATGGCAATGGCGCCCACCTGAGCGGTGCCAGAACTGAGTTCTAGAGAGCTCCAGCTGAAAAGGAAAAAAGCTCTGCTGGGAGCCATAGTTCTGTCAGGAGTCTCCTAGCAACTCTCAGCACCCTTAACAAATGACATTTCCCAGGATTTCTTGGGGGAAGTCATGGCTGTTAAAGTGGAGTAAGAGTGCTTTGAACGTGTCCAAAGACTACCCCAGTGAAACTAGCAAAGATCTATCATACTAACGATAATCTGAGTTGGAAATGTAAAGAAAAAGAAGGTACTTTTTTCATATGTGGTGGACGTGTCCCAAGGTGAAAGACTTCTGGGAAAAGATTTATAATGAAGTGAAAAAAATGTTGAAAAATACATTTATTAAGAAACCAGAAGCCTTTCTAATTGGAATACTAGGACTGGAATTGCCCAAGAAAGATGCTAGACTGTTTTTGTATGCCACTACAGCGGCAAGACTATTATTAGCCAAAAATTCGAAAGCACAAGAAATACCAACAATAGAATAATGGCAGATGAAGATGTTGGACTTTTTGGAGCTGGCCAACCTGACTGGAAGAATCCGTGACCAGAAAGAAGAGGAGACACAAGAGGATTGGAAGAAATTCAAAGAATATTTAGCTAAATATTGTAATATAAGATAAATAGAAAATCCTTGGAAGTAACAAAAAGGCCCGGGGTAGAATAAGGATATGTGGTAGTAAATATTAAGGATTAGAATATTAATAAAAGAGAAGAGGTTAGTAAATGAAAGGAGTTAATATTATTAGAAATATGAACTCAGAGAACTGTTATAAAGGTGATATAATGAAATTCAGTTAGAAGGGATTCAAGGAAGTCCGTTATCAATGTTATGAGAATTAGGTATTTGAAGATTTTTTTTTCTTCTGTGTTTAATTTTATTGTATTGTAGTGTGTTTTTCTTTGTTGTGTGTTTTGTTATGTCATTTTGTGATAAATGTGGAAAATCAATAAAAAAAAATTGGGGGGAAAATGTGTCCACAGACTAACACATCTGGAGCGCATCATGTTGACAACTCTTGCCCTAGTGCAGTGAGACCAGAATGTTGTTAACTGCACATTAAAGCATGCAGCATGTGCTACAATTCTGCACTGTTTTTCTTGCACAACCCTTCTACTTTTTTGCAACGGTGTATGGTTTGAACCCACTCACAGCAGGTTCAGACAATCAAGGGTGAAGACAGACAACAGAGGAGTGGGCGTTCAGATAGCCAGTAGTGTTTTGAAAGAAGGAGTGCTGGTCACAGTGTGTACATTCCTCTGGAAAGACAGGCTTTTATAGTTTCTGCAAAATCTGCCTGACTTTCCAAATACATGAGAGGAAGCACTGGGTAGGGGGTGGAGGAGAATGGAGAGGAACATCAAGGGAAGCCTGAGGAACCTCTTTCAACTCCCTTCAATACTGCCGAGTGCCTCCTCCAGGCTCCAGCCCAAGATTACATCACAAAGCATCAGGCTGTGGGGCCAAATGTTGGTTTCTCTGATTGGCCCTCAGGACTTTCCCCAGGCCACACCCACTCTTCAGCCACACCCCCTCACACAGGGGTGGAGTTTGCTAATATGGCACCCTGAGCAAGGACAAAGTTTGCCCCCTAAATATTTCTTGTTTTCATCATCATTGCTTTTGGTATAGTTGCTTTTTATGGTTCTCAGTAGGACCCTTGTATGAACACAGGTTAGTTAGTTAGTTACCGTATGTTCCGGCATATAAGACGACTTTTTATCCCTGGAAAATCACCCCAAAAGTCGGGGGTGGTCTTATACGCCGGATATACACGTTGGGAAGGAGGAGAGGGAGCCAGTGAGCAGAGGCGCCCCTTCTGCCATTGCTCCTCCCCCCTCCCCACAGAAGGGGACGCGGAAAGTCCTTCCGAGTGTGGCGCTCACCCGCCCACCCACCAAACACCTCGCCTCGGGCTGCTGCTGCTGCAACGGTGGCAGCAGCGGAGGGGTGCGTGCTCTGCCCCTGGCAGCGCTCAAACTCTATAACTCTAAAACTCTAAAACTGAATTAGCAAAAGTTGGGGGTCGTCTTATATGCCCAGTAGCCTAATACGCCAGAATCTACGCTAGTTCCCTCCCTCCCTCTCGGCTCATATCCTCCTTGCCTGGGGCTAAGAAGATATCCTTCAGCAGGGCCGTCTTAAGCATATCCGGTGCCATGGTGCAAAGCTCCCTCTGGCGCCCCCGCCCCCCACTTCCCAGAGCTTTTTTAGGGAGGACGGCATTGCTGGCGGGGCTGGAGGAGGCGAGCAGTGGCTGGAGGGTAGCTCCTCCAGCGGGGAAGAGGCAGAAGCTGGACGCGGCACCTCCCGGCTCAGATGGCCGCTTTGTGCCATGGTGGCCACGGCAGACGGAGGCTCCAGGCACGGTGCTGCTTTAGCGTGGCATGGTGGAGGTGGGCGAGGGTGGTGAGCTGATGCCAGGAGGTGCTGCGCCCAGCCTCTGCTTCTTCCCTGGAGCCCTCCAGAACTTGGAGCCCTGGCGCCCCATGCCACTAGCTTCTATGGGTAAGACGTCCCTCTCCTTCAGTCCAGAGAGGAGTGTGTGAGTTTTCATAGAAACATGTCTACGGTAGAAATGTAACATTTGCATATGCTGCTGTGCCCGTTTTGCCTTTGGCCCAACCCACCCCTGGCATGTATCCCCTGGAAGGTTGCCCGGTTGGAAATGTGGCCCTCAATCGCAAGGTACCATCCTCCAGGCATAGGACCAGGAACAGGGGATCAGGTTACACACATAGGCAGCAGGTGTTTGCAGCAGCACTGTGCTGAATTTTGCTCATATTTTCTGCTGCAAAAATATAACTCAGGTTACATACGCTTCAGGTTACAGCCTCCGCTAACCCAGAAATAGTACCTCAGGTTAAGAACTTTGCCTCAGGTTGAGAACAGAAATCCGGCGGCGTGGCAACAGCAGGAGGCCCCATTAGATAAAGTGGTGCTTCAGGTTAAGAACAGTTTCAGGTTAACTACAGACCTCCGGAACGAATTAAGTACTTAACCCAAGGTACCACTGTACTCACAATGCCTTCTACTCCTTTAATATTTTTTATGCCTATTCACAGTAACCCTCCTCCACCCCACCTCAGATAACCTCAGCTTCTTCTTGGGAAAAGATAGGATCATGTCCCAAGGCAGCCTGGACTTGAACTGGGGTGTGCATCCCATTTTGCATCCCACTGGCAGAAATGTCATGCACAGGAATGCCAACCACATCCAGATGCTCATCCAGATGTGGGGGAGACCAGCTCATCTGCCTTGACAGCAGGGACACAATGCCCCCCTCTCTCTAGCCCCCTACCCACCCCCTGCAATCAGTTATATGTCCTTTATCCAAAGGTTGTAAATAACTGCCCAAGGGAGGGAGTGGTTTTTTGGGGGGAAACCCATCTTTGTTTTGGCTCGGTTTGTGCCACACTTAAATAGGTGCCGGAAGGCCCATTGACTTGACTGCAACAGTGTGTGCTTCTGTTTTGCAAGTAGGATTGAATCACATACCAGGAAATTCAGGTTGTGCAATTACAGTGAATTTAACTCTCTTGTGCAACAAATCTGCTTTAAAAAATAAAAAGTAGACTTCTTGCTGTAAGGAAAGTTACAGGAAAGGGTGCGTCAAACATTGTTTGATGTGGCATTGTTACTCTAACCTCCGCTGCCCGACAAATCAGAATGTATGCCCAAAAAATCACAAATGTCTCCTAACCTCTATTCAAATTTTGTGCAACCGACGCGGGATGGTTACTTAACTCGTTAGTCTGGAACCAACCATCGATTCATTGCTGTCTGATATACCTTTTGTTCTCTGCTCTCCTACTTAGTAAAAAGGTAAAGGTAAAGGGACCCCTGACCATTAGGTCCAGTCGTGACCGACTCTGGGGTTGCACCGCTCATCTCGCTTTATTGGCCGAGAGAGCCGGCATACAGCTTCCGGTTCATGTGGCCAGCATGACTAAGCCACTTCTGGCGAACCAAAGCAGCACACAGAAATGTCGTTTACCTTCCCGCCAGAGTGGTACCTATTTATCTACTTGCACTTTGATGTGCTTTCGAACTGCTAGGTTGGCAGGAGCAGGGACCGAGCAACGGGAGCTCACCCTGTCGCAGGGATTCGAACCACCGACCTTCTAATCGGCAAGCCCTAGGCTCTGTGATTTAACCCACAGCGCCACCCGCGTCTCACCTCTTACTTAGTAGATTAGAGGCAGAACTCCCCAAACCATAGAGGGTCTACATCTGCAGTGAAATGTGTGTTAAAGGGGCTGTATCTCCTATTTTGGACTTAATGGTCCACTTGCAGCAAAAGTTAGCTACTAATGGTATAAAGGGAGTCTGCACTGAGTGTGGCTAGTGCATGAAGATTGTGGTCAGATTGCAGGTGCCTTTCACCATTTAGGGCAGGGGTCAGCAAAGTTTTTGTGGCTTGTGCCGGTTCACGGTCCCACAGATCCGCAGTGGGCCAGAGTGCCCACACGCACGCATGCGCAAACACTATTTCTGGCGCTCCTTCCGGCGTAGAAGAGGTGTGCCCAGCCAGATGGGCGGGGTACAAATAAATTATTATTATTATTATTATTATTATTATTATTATTATTATTATTATTCCCATTGGCTTCAGAAGCTTCCTGCAGCCAATGGGAAGCCAGCCAGCGTTGCGGAAGGCAGTCCCCGGTCTGCTCTGCGCCGGTTTAGCACGGTGCATGGGAGCCAACCGAGTGGGTAGCAGGGGTCCCCGAGTGGGCAGCGGGGGTCCATGGGCCAGTTAAACAACCCCCATGGGCCGCTTGTGACCCATGGGCCTTAGGTTGCCGACCCCTGATTTATTTATTTTTTTAATGCATTTTTATTGAAGTTATACACAAAAACAGACATATAAGAAAATACAAAGAAGAAATTACAAAGAGAAAAGAAAGAAAAAAAAGGAAAAAAACCACACATCCGAAAAAAGAAAAACACACAATCTGAACTTCCTTCCATCCTTAAATCATGCCGACCCCTGATTTAAGGGTTGTTTGCTTACTTCTCTGCAAGGAGACAACCAGAATTTTAGGATGAGGAATTCAATAATTATTTAGTCAACATCTGGACTCCACCGAAAGCTTTTTAAGCTTGTAAACTTACCAACTGCTTTGTACAATACTTTGGAGGTCCAATCCCGACCTAGGCATGAATTTGGTGTGCCAGCACCAGCTGCAACCTCCACATCGGTGTGCCCTGTCTAAATGGGGCCTCCACACGTACAAACCTATGTCTGCAAGTCAAAATCTTGTGGCCGATTACCACATTGAACTTGGTCCAACATCTGCACAAAAACTGTAGCCTGGAGTATAAGGAGTGGGGGAGGTCTACTATGAATATTTATTATTCTGTTATTTCATAAATTTCTATACCATCCTTCATCTGAGGATCAGAGGGCGGTTTATAATATAAAAAATTAGTGGTTATTATTATTATTTTTTAAAAACCCACTGTTCTAGTATTAAAGCCTTAGTGGAATGGAAGCTATACCTTCTCACACTGAAATCCTCCTCAGAACCCCAAGAATTTGCTAGCAAATTTGGTTATTTATCTGCAGGGCTTTTCCCCCTAGCTGGAACTTTCCAGAACTCAGTTCTGGCACCTCTCAGGTGGGTTCTGGTGCCTCTCAGGTGAACACCATTGCCATTCTAAGAGAATGGGGGAGGCGTTTATGATGAGTTTCGGCACCTCCTTTTCTAGAATAGTAGTGCAGTGGTACCTCAGTTTAAGAACTTAATTCATTCTGGAAGTCCGTTCTTAACCTGAAACTTTAGCTAATGGGGCCTCCCACTGCCACCGCACCAACTCCTCGTGATTTCTGTTCTCATCCTGAAGCAAAGTTTTTTTTAAAAAAAAATATTTAAAAACTTCACATAATAAATTATCAAAACATATCATATTCATTATTTCCCCCTTTTTTCCCACCCCCTTCAAACCCTCCCCCCCAGAGACTTCCCTCAGCTCTTCTCTGATTTCTCAACACATATTATTCTCTGCATGTTATAAAAATATACATATCCTTACATTACCTATCTACCATGTTATCAACTAATAAATTTGTGTATGTTTATTCAAAACCTGCCAAGGAGTCCAGTTCATTTTGTTGTCTTTTTAGATACCGCAAATTGAAAAAGCTCCCATTCTTCCTTAAAATCACAGTTGTCCTTGTCCCGCAATTGGTATGTCAGTTTAGCCAGATCTGCGTAGCTCAACAATTTTTCTTGCCGCTGTTCTTTCATTGAGATTTCCTCATTCTTCCATCCTTGTGCTATCAAGACCCTTGACACTGTTGTAGCATACATAAATAAATTCTTTGGGGTTTTTTTGGCAGGTCTTGTCCTACAATCCCTAACAAAAATGCTGAAGCAAAGTTCTTAACCTGAGGTACTATTTCTGGGTTAGTGGAGTCTGTAACCTGAAGCGTCTGTAACCTGAAGCGTCTGTAACCCGAGGTACCACTGTACTGCAGTTATACGTCTGATTTATCCATCTGTACCTGTCCTATCTTGAACTTGATTCTCTGTCAATGGGGCTTTGCATGACTTGTCTGGAAGCTAGCCCCTTTTACCCCCACGACAACTTTGCAAGGTGTGCCAGGTTGGCACGCCCCATTTCATCTCTGCAAATGAAATGGGAAGTACCTCCCTGCCCTGTCGCCACCACCCCACCTGCCCCACTGCAACCACCGCTGGTGGAGAAGCGGCTCCGAGACCTTGCTGAAAATTGGCACTGATGCCACCATCACTTCGCCAGCACTGGCAGAATCAGTAGGGCTGGCAAGAAGCCCACGGGGTGCCATCTCAGGGTCTTCTGCCGCCTGAGGCAGCTGCTTCACGCTGCCAAAATGGTGGGCAGGACCTGGAGGTGGGTTAGTTTAAGAAAGAGTGAATAATCCAAATAGATTTGGACCCGGGGAATTGAATTATAAATAAACAATAGCATATTTACAACATCACATTGTTTCCCACTTCAAAAACAGAAGGAAGGCAAGACCTCGCTTGTTCCAGGTTGATCTGAGAACCAAAACAGGCCCCACAGCTCTGGCTCAGATTAAGCCATGACAAAGATCAAATGGACAGCCACAATGTTGACAAAACCCTTTCCATCCTAGTTTCTGATTTTATTTATTTTTATTTTTTCTCCCCCCCCCCCCCAGACCCCACTGCAGTTCCTTTCTGCTCCAAACCTTGCTTGACACACTTAGAGGATAAAAGGAATATTCTTCACAGTTAGATGCCTTGCCTGAAAACCAAAGCTATACATCTCTCTTTTGTGGGGGTGGAGGGGGGGTGGAGGTTGGGAGAAATTGCTGGGTCCCCCCTCCCTTTCTGGCTTGGATTTCAAAGGTAGCATGTGTGTGCCTTTTGCATACAAATTGCAAGCTTTTCCACTGAAATGGAAGAAATGTAGATTTCTGCCGTTGCTATAGTAACCTGCATTTGCTGCTTTCTAACTTTGGTGCCTAACGACCCATCCAAGGGAAAGAGACAGCACAGGATCAATTATTGATCCGCCAAAACACTCTCAGTTTTCTCCAGGAAGCACTCCGCAGGGCTAAGACACGTCAGGTCAGGTGTCTGAGGTCAAATATGAAGTTGGTTTGGCATTGCAAGCAAGTCCCAGTTCTGTGCTCCCTTCTTACCTTCACCTTGGGAAGTTAATGGCGGAGAGGATGAACAAACATGCTTCTCTCTGGCAATTTGGATAAGGCTTTCAGATCACCTTAAATCGGGCATAGGCAAACTCAGCCCTCCAGATGTTTTGGGCCTACAACTCCCATCATCCCTGACCACTGGTCCTGTTAGCTAGGGGTGATGGGAGTTGTAGTCCCAAAACATCTGGAGGGCCGAGTTTGCCTATGCCTGCCTTAAATGCTGCATCTGTGGGAACTAGGGGTGAGGGAGTAATTCAATTCAGTTTGCATTTAAAAGTAAAGCTACATACGTATTTTTCGCTCTATAAGACGCACCAGACCATAAGACGCACCTAGTTTTTGGAGGGGGAAAACAAGAAAAAATATATTCTGAATCTCAGAAGCCAGAACAACAAGAGGGATCACTGTGCAGCGAAAGCAGCGATCCCTTTTGCTGTACTGGGATAGCTGCGCAGCCTGCATTCACTCCATAAGACGCACACACATTTCCCCTTGCTTTTTAGGAGGGAAAAAGTGAGTCTTATAGAGCAAAAAATATGGTAATTTGCACTTCCCGAACCAAAACACAAACTGGAGCACAGCCAGCCACCCTTCGAAATTCACACTTCTCTGAATTCTGCAGTGCAGTCATGCAGCCACATGACATGTACAAAAATGGATATTGTAGGGCAAAAATGTGTTATGTGAAAATAGCATACAAAATGCATTTAAGCAGGGTAAATTGCTTTGTACAGAAATGTGTATAATTGGCAAAATCTCAGACTAGGAAGTGTATAATAATAATAATAATAATAATAATAATAATAATAATAATAATAATATATTTGTACCCAGCCCATCTGGCTGGGTCTCCCCAGCCACTCTGGGTGGCTTCCAACAAAGATTAAAAATACATAAAAATGTCACACATTAAAAACTTCCCTGAGAAACTTTCACTAAAATGCTGGTGAATTTTCATGAGGATCTTTTAAAATGCAAAGGAATATAAAACTGATGTGGAAATGTGGAAAACTTAAGATTAGAAAAACAAGAAACGCAAATCAATAGGTTTACCCATCCCTAGTGGAAAAGTAGCTTTGCAAAACGATTTGTAGAATCACTGAGCTCAGGGGAGAAGCAGGACTAGATAGAAAGGTGTCTTATACTAGGGCAGATTTGCACACCATTGCTGTCCTTTTTGACTGACAGCAGCTCATTAAGGTCTTTCCCATCCACGCTACCTTATCCTTTGAACTGGAGGTGCCAGGGACTGACCCTAGGACCTTCTGATTGCAAAGTGTGACAATCAATACCTTCCTTCTGGGCCCAAGCATCAGTTGTGAGTGGTAGGCTTCTGGGCAACATTTTCAAGACAGCCCAGTACTAGCTGTTCAGTACCTGTTCCGGGCCAAACTCTGCTCTCGGAAAGTCTTTAGC
Organism: Podarcis siculus; assembly: GCA_034642415.1. Taxonomy (NCBI): domain Eukaryota; kingdom Metazoa; phylum Chordata; class Lepidosauria; order Squamata; family Lacertidae; genus Podarcis; species Podarcis siculus. The sequence continues at coordinate 1,147,504 of JAXCMG010000064.1, read as the reverse complement.
CTGGTTTATGTTTCTTGTTGGTGACCCAGGAACAGGGCCGGATTTAGTTTTGATGAGGCCCTAAGCTACTGAAGGTAATGGGGCCCTTTATGTGTCCAGCTGTCCTTTGATAGCAACAAATTGTCACTGTTTTTTTGTGTTGAATATATGCCATATGGTAATTTATGGACCTAAAAGGTATCTAAAGGCATTTGCACATAATAAAATATGTATTTTAACAAAGTAATTGTTGAACTGTATATAGAAATGAGCAAGCCAGTGATATTTTAGGGAGCAGGCGAGCAGGTGGGGCCCATTAGTTACATCATAGGAGCCTGTTGTTGTTGTTGTTGTTTAGTCGTTTAGTCGTGTCCGACTCTTCGTGACCCCCTGGACCAGAGCACGCCAGGCACTCCTGTCTTCCACCGCCTCCCGCAGTTTGGTCAAACTCATGCTGGTAGCTTCGAGAACACTGTCCAACCATCTTGTCCTCTGTCGTCCCCTTCTCCTTGTGCCCTCCATCTTTCCCAACATCAGGGTCTTTTCCAGGGAGTCTTCTCTTCTCATGAGGTGGCCAAAGTATTGGAGCCTCAGCTTCAGGATCTGTCCTTCCAGTGAGCACTCAGGGCTGATTTCCTTCAAAATGGAGAGGTTTGATCTTCTTGCAGTCTGTGGGACTCTCAAGAGTCTCCTCCAGCACCATCATTCAAAAGCATCAATTCTTTGGCGATCAGCCTTCTTCATGGTCCAGCTCTCACTTCCATACATCACTAGTGTGAAAACCATAGCTTTAACTATATGGACCTTTGTTGGCAAGGTGATGTTTCTGCTTTTTAAGTTGCTGTCTAGGTTTGTCATTGCTTTCATAGGAGCCTACACAACACAAAACACTGTTGCTGCATGTAGGTTTTATTTTATTTGTTTTTTTACTGTATCTTATATTTTGGAAATGTACATCCAGTCCCCCCCCCTTTAATATTTTTGGGCCCTAAGAAAGTGGGGCCCTAAACTAAAGCTTGTTTAGCTTATATGTAAATCTGGCACTGCCCAGGAAGCTGTTATGGTCTGGAATGCTAGCTCTGATCCATTCAGAGGTAAAGTGAAAGAACTTTATTTCTTATTTTGCCACTTGAGACCATACTTACAAGGAACAGGTAAATCTTCTTAGACCCATCCCTCAAATTCAGGCTTCTCTGTAGGGTAGTCTTTATTCCTATGTCTAAAGAATCCTGTCCTGGTTAGGGAGAGGGGAACAGATAACATTCCAGTTCCATTACTCTATAGTTATCTGCTTCCAATCAATTTTCTAGCAGGATCATTTTTTCCTCCCTGCTTCTCCAATACCAAAAAAAAAAAAAAAAAGCAATTTCACCAACAACTTTATTGATTCATCCATTCCTCTCTTCCTTCCACAGTATCAGGTTCCATGGAAACTAATTTAGAATTGATTCACAAAAGCACACATCCCTGGTAAACATTTTATCAAAATTATTAACAGAAAAATCACTTCACCCACTATATTTCATCTCTCCTGTTGCAAAACAAACCAAAATATATCTTTCAGATCAGTCTTAGAAATGAGAATAATTCCTCCAAATTATGTATCATTCACATTGCCTGGATCATAAAAAAATTAAGGGTGGATTCTCTCATTTTTAAAGTTTCTTTAAACATGAAAATGTGTCCATATACATGTGTCCTACATAGGAATGGGCTAATATGTCAGTTGCAGTTTCTCTCAAGTTTTTATTTCCCCCGTCTCAGATATGGTCCTTCACATTTGCACATCAGTTTGTGATTTATTTCTAAGTTCTCATGAAAATTAATCAGCCTTTTTGCTGCAAATCTTCCCTGTGCATATAGACATGTTAGACATGCAATTTTGTCTAACACACACATTTCTGCAAAGCATTTCCCCCTAATATAATGCATCAGTTATTTTCACAGGTGGAAAGTGTAGGGTAATTGGAAAGTCTGACCCAAAATCCTGATCCAAAAATCATTCTTGGCCTGTTGGCTGATGGGAGTTGTAGTCCAACAATATCAAGAGGGCATAATGTTAGCTACCCTGGCTTTATAGTGTGTGGCTTCCAGACCACTCTTACTCCACAATCTACCTTCATGGTTCCTTGGCAGCCTTTTGTCAAGCAGATTGCATATTAATAGCCCTGCATGGCGGCTGGTAGATGTTTCCTACCTGGGACCTGATGGATGGGAAATGGTTGGAGATCTTCCTGCTATGATTAGAATACACAAGCAATCAGAGTTTAGAGGGAGTGTGTGCTGGTCCCGAGGGTTAACTGTGCAGCAAGGTCCGAGTCCAGTCCAAGGTCGGGGGTGTGGTATGGAGGCTGTCCGTCAAAGCTGAAGCGGGGTCCAAGGCAGGGAGTCAGGTGAGGTCAGGAACTCTGGCAGAAGAGCAGGACAGGGTGCAGGCAGGAACAGGCTACCAACAATGTTGCTCCCGCAACCTGGGACTGGGGCTGGCTGACTTTTATCTGCCCCGAGGCATGGGGGGGCCCGGTCCACAGGTGACTCACCTCTTCTGGCCTGGAGGCAAGCACTCCTCCTGCGAGAACTTAGTTCCCTCCGCCTCTCTGCCCTGAGCCTCTCAGGAGAGGCTGAAGGGTTACCGGACCCAGAGGCAACCTCAGCTTCCCCTGACGGGGCTGAGAGTGGAGCACCTGCAGGCAATGGGTCCTCCATCACCTCAGGAGCCAGAGCAGACTCAGCTGGTGCCTGCACCTGAGGATCCAGCACAGGTGAGGACCCTTCAGGCTCAAGCCCCAGCCCCGGCTCAGCTGGTTCTGGAGGCGGGGACTCCTATGCAGGCTGGGATTCTTCAGGTTCAGTCTTGAGTCCGAATCCTAGGCCATCACAGAGTTGTTGGGCTTTCCCCCCCTGCTACCTTGCCGAAAGCAAGCACCAATCGCTGGCCAATCATCCGCAAAAACGCCACTGACAATCACCCATCCCACCTCTCCACTATCCGTGTATAAGACGAGCCCAAATTGTTCGCATAATATTTTGAAAAGATAACCTCATCTTATACATGCAAAAATATGGCAAGTTTCCTATACCCTTTCCTCCCAAGGAAGCCAAATCCTGGTAATGTCGGTCCTGAAAGTTCCCACTGCTCAGGGAAGCAGCAAACACATAAAACAAATGCAGTGGTGTAGCGTGGGTTGCCGGTGCCTGGGATTGCACAGAGGGGGGTTTGGGGAGGGAAACAGACGTAGTACACATGCAAATTCAACTGCCTAACAATGTCTGCATCGCCCAGGAGATTGCAGCTGCAGAGATAAGAAGAGCCATTCCATTGTCTGAAGAAGTCACTTCCCCGTTTTCAACAGAGCCCAGCAACAGCACCCAGTGAGGCAGTACTGGGTGTTGAAACCTTGCACCCTAACAATTTTTGCGCCCGGGACAACTGTTTCTGTGGCCTCCCCCATGCTGTGCCACTGCATAAATGGTGTCTTTCCTGCTCCCTAATGCTCTGTGATGAGTTGCTTCTAATGACCATTCAGAACTGAATCACACAAGGTCCTCCCAGCACCATATGAGTAACAAACACCCTCCCCAGGACACGGCAAGGATAGGAATTGGGAGTGTTTCTTCAGCACTGTTTCCAGCAATCCAACCATCCTGTAAATTGCGACAGACATCTTAGGCGTCTGTCAATCAACATGGTTTACAGGGGTTGACTAGAGTTGAGTGCTCTCGAGCATCTGCAGAGTGCCTTTCCTTTGGGAAGGGAATCTGTTGTTGCTTCTACAATGGACCAAAGAATTCAGTACTTCTAACCATATGCAGAATGTCTTTCCCCTTTGATGGGCATATAAATTAGGGCTGAAAACTGTAACCAGCAGCTAAAGCACTAGTTGATTAATTGGCGAGAGCCAATTTTGGACAGACTGCAAATTCAGGGGACACATGTGGGTTTTGAGAGACCATTTTCGTGTTGGCAGAAAGGAAAAGGAAAGATTTCCCCTTGAATGTCAAGGGAAAGCTTTTATTATCCATGCAATTTATTGCATGCTTTTTTCCAATCTGTACCTATTTTGTACTATACTGAGATTTCAATAATAAGCAAAACTATTTGACTATAATAGATTAATCTGTTAAAAGGTCAATGATTAATCAACTGAATGTTTTTAATTGCATAATAGGCATCGTATTAATCCACGATGCAAGGAAAGAGCGTCTCTCGGGATGCAGAGGGTGCCCCAGCGTATCAAAAAGTATGCAAATGGCAGCACACAATTCTACCTGCTCCCCTCCCATCCTTCCAGCAGGTCATTCTCTGCTCTGACAATTGAGCAGAACGTTGAAATTCACCCTAGCTGGCAACACTTAGTGACGGACAGCCACCCTTCCACAACGACTAAGCCTCCGCTGCTATTGCTGCCTTGTCTCCACAGCCTGTTAAGAGCTGAAGCAGACCTCCCATGTCATTAATCACTGTTCATTTGTCACAAAGATAATCTGACAATATTGCTGTTTGTGGGATGATTCTCCTATCCAGAGTAAGAGCTTTTTTGGTCTAATAACACTCAGGCAGCTGACCCGTTGCTGATTTAATGACCCGGAATGGAAATAAAAATCAAACTATTTTAATGGATTTCTTTCTCTATCACATTTTCATTTTCTAAGGGGACTCGGTGTATGCATTCTCTCTCTTTCTCGCTCTTGTTTTGACTGGTGGGGTGAATCTCATTTCCTCGCATACAAGCTGAACATTGCAAAAACAAGAAGAAGAAGAAGAAGAAGAAGAGGAGGAGGAGGAGGAGGAGGAGGAGGAGGAGGAGGAGGTGTTGGAGGGGGAGAGAGAAGCTTGAAGTTTGGAATGCAGTGAAATGATTTAGAGTTTCAACAGGAGCCCCAATGCTTTAGCTAGTTAGTTAGCCTGGGCAGTCTTTTTCAATTTACAGTATAAATCTGTGTACTATGACATATGGCCTCTCCTCGCCAACCACCCCAATTTGAAAAAGGAACAAGAAGAAATGAATGCAAAAAGACACACACACACATCCAAACAAACACATAATTTGCACTGTCCATTGGTGGCTGTTTATGTTTGGGGGGCTGAAATATATCTATATATCTATATATATCAAAATGTTTTACAGCGATAGAGCATAAAACTGTATGATAAAACCCATGTTAAAAATGGATATCAGTTAACAATGGTGGAAGGATATTTACTTGATAGAAAAGTTCCGCTTTTACCACAGCTGCAACAGTGGCTTAGTCATGCTGGCCACATGACCTGGAAGCTGTACGCCGGCTCCCTCAGCCAATAAAGCGAGATGAGTGCCACAACCCCAGAGTCAGTCATGACTGGACCTAATAGTCAGGGGTCCCTTTACCTTTATGTCTATGTCACTACTGAACCCTTCCCTTTCTCCAACAAGCCTACAGCAACATGCATAGGATCATCCCATTTTGTCTTCACAACAATACTGCAAGGTTGAGCTCTGGGATTCCTTTCTTGCCTATGTGCCTTCTCTCCAGGTTTTTCCCAGGCTCCCCCTGGCTGGCAATCATAGAGGCATTTATTTATTTTTTGAACCCTTCTTAAAGGTAAAGGTAAAGGGACCCCTGACCATTAGGTCCAGTCATGACCAACTCTGGGGTTGCAGTGCTCATCTCGCTTTATTGGCCGAGGGAGCCGGCATACAGCTTCCCGATCATGTGGCCAGCATGACTAAGACACTTCTGGCGAACAAGAGCAGCTCATGGAAACGCCGTTTACCTTCCCGCCAGAGCTGTATCTATTTATCTACTTGCACTTTGACGGGCTTTCGAACTGCTAGGTTGGCAGCAGCAGGGACCGAGCAATGGGAGCTCACCCCATCATGGGGATTCAAACCGCCGACCTTCTGATCGGCAAGTCCTAGGCTCTGTGTCCCTGAACCCTGCTTACTGCCACACAAATAGTAAAAAAATGTGATCATTCTGCAACTAGAGGAAAGTGCCTATCCTGAAAGAAGGATGCTTAAAACAGGCCTTATGTTGCTGCCAGTTAATTTCTGGTACCCCAGCAGGTCCATGCATTTCAGTCAAGCAGAGATAACTGAGAAGGGGCGGGAGCAGGCGTGGGCTGTCTCCAAGCACTCATCAGAAGGATTGGTCCCATCGAAATTGAAATGCCTGTCCCCAACATTCATAAGCCTTTCCTTGGTCCCTGGACTCTGGGATTTTATGGCTCCCCCCACAAACATTCTGTGTGGTTCACATATTACTCCACATAGCACAAAGGTGCAGTTTGGAAAGCTAGCTGGTTGGGGGTGGGGGGAGGAGATGCACACCCTCTTTCCTTCTCTCCACACACACACACAGACACACAACAACAATGCACTCTTCCTCCACATGTTGCTCTTCCGTTTCCAATAGCTGGTCCAGCCCCAGAAGTTCCAGGAGAGGAGAAAAACAACAGTGGCTCCCTTTGCCTTCCGCCAAAAAGCTTGCCTGGCAATGTGATTCTTTAATCAAGCAGACTCTTCCAAAATGGATGGTTACGAGAAACGGCTCCCCTCTCGTAAACAGCAATTGGGGGAGAACGGGGAGGCGAGGTGGGAGCGACTGGATCGTGAGTCTGGCCGCTTCTCGGAATTGCCTCCTTAGCTGCTGCAGAGAGAGAGAGCCTGCTCCCTGCTCGGAATCTAAGTTGACTGCTCTGGACTGTCTGGTCTGTTTATGAACCTGTTATTTCCTGAATGGAGAACCAACGGTAGTAAAAGTTTATGGCTGGTCCCTCAGCCCATGCACACGGCAGTGGATTTTTTTTTGGGGGGGGACGGATAATGAATTGCATAGATGGGTGGTGATTTTTTTTATATTAAAAAAAAATCTGGTGCCACAGAGAAGGGTGCAAAGATGGAGGAGGGGTGCCTGCAATTAATGCACCATCCCTTTGCTCAAGCCTCCTGGCTTTGCTGGGCAAATAAACAGCCTCTTTTCAGGTGCATCAGTCACCTGGCCTTTTTTTATATATAAGGCATTGATTTTCCTATCAATCTTCTTTAAGGCCTCCTAGATTCTTCTGGGTTGCTGCTTTCCAAATTGTCATTCACTTTCAGCTCCTGTGCAGGGAAATGGATGTGTGCAGTGGTTGCTCGGGCAACCGTAACCATGGCATCCATTACCAGAAGCTTCCGTGCAGAATTCAAGCCCATCCCTTCTTGTCTGCTGCCCCAGACTCTCTCCTCACCTGCCCTCCTCCTGCCATCCCTCGAGTGAGGGCCGACTTTACCACCCAAGATATATAAAGTGGTTTGACGCCTGGCGATATTATTCAGGGGGGCGTACAATTCATGGTTTTATTCCTTTATGTATGCGTCAACTTGACTTACACCTTGTTCCGCTTCTTGCCTGTTACAGGGCTCACAGAGTGTAGCAGAATGAAAACACTTTGGCTTTCTTACCGCATGATGCTGGCGTGTCGAGGAGGGTACATAAAAAGGTCTGCAGTTTTTAAAAGGCTCCTGAGCCAGTTCACAAGGCAGATATCTTGGGTAGATATCACTGGACACTTGTTGAGGCTATTGTCCTAGCAGGAGCCACTGGCAATTTCTGCTCCTATGCCTCCTGCTCCTTGTTGTTACTGCCTATTCACCTAGGGATGCAGAAGCTGCCTTAGACCACAGGTAAACAATGTTGGTGCCCTTGTGGCCTTTGACCACGGATGACGGGAGATGTCCTCAACATCTGGATAGCACCACGTTGCCTACCCCTGCTTTAGAATGAGTCTGACCGTTCATCCATCTAAAGGTTAAAAAAAAGGTAAGGTAAAGGACCCCTGGAAGGCTAAGTCCAGTCAAAGGCGACTATGGGGTTGAGGCGCTCATCTCGCTTTCAGGCTGAGGGATCCGGCGTTTGTCCACAGGCAGGTTTCCGGGTCATGTGGACAGCAGGACTAAACCGCTTCTGGCGCAACGGAACATCGGGACAGAAACCAAAGCGCACGGTAACATCGTTTACGTTCCCGCCATAGCCTCCCCAGCTGTTGCCATTGGCTGTGGGTTTCTTGTGAAGAAATTGGCTGTGGGTTTCTTGTGAAAAAATGCCATAGTGACCCTTGTCTTCCCTCTCCCTCTCTCTGACAGGTGCTGCTGTTTTGATCTAGGCGCAGTGATTCTCAACCTGTGGGTCCCCAGATGTTGTTGGACTACAACTCCCATCATTCCTAACCAGTATGACCAGTGGTCAAGGATGATGGGAGTTGTAGTCCAACAACAACTGGGGACCCACAGATTGAGAACCACTGATCTAGGGGAACTGATGATAGTGGTGAAGTGGAGATGGTGGGGGCACTCTGGGAAGGGTGTCCATGGAGAGCTTCTAGCCCAAGCACTTGCTCAAACCTGTAGCTGACATTGTCCCGTCGTCTTCACAACCACAGTGTCTGCCAGAGCACAGATCCAGTGTGGAGAATCACGTTGGGTGTGCAACTGTGCCTTGGATTGGTTGTGAAAGTTCCTTTTGTACTACTCCACGGCTTCCGTCTCTAAAAGACTTGGGACAGGAACAGAAGGAAAGGAACTAGACTGTGTGATGTGCAAATGTCATATAGGGGTGACCATGCAGTGTGTCATAAACATGACACCTGCACCAGGGATTCCACTCTTGCCGGGCCGTGTGAAGTGGATGTGTTATTGCCGCCCGCTGGGAGGAGCAAAGAGATATTTCATGCTAATTTCAACAACAAGCCAGGAAATGCTTATTTGTCATCTTCAAGGCAAAGAAAGTGAGGACACTGGCTTTGAATTTCAAGAGTGCTCTTGAATATGTCCATCGATGGGCTTAACATACCCTTGGGAGCTCAGTGGAGAGACAAAGAGATGGTGACACATGCTGTTGTCTGGATGGGAAGCTAGCTGAGAGAAAGCAAAATGAGGGGTCTGCTGGATAGACAGATGGGTTGGTCACTATGGGAAGCAGGGGTGCTGAACCAGTATTGTTCTTGCCAGTGCTCTTGGGGGGCAGGGGGAGGGGACTCAGAGGTATGCATACCCCTAAACATTTTGTTAATCTAAAATTTTAGTTTCTTCTCTAGCACAGTGAATCGTCAGTTCTGTTGCTACTTCCGGTAGCAGCCTCATTTCCTGTCACAGTGTTTCCTGAGTCTCAGATGGAAGCGAGCGTTTAATGTGTGAAGTAGGAGTTGGAATCTAGCACAGTGATTGATCAGTTTTGTTGTTACCACATCCGATGGCAGCTTCATTTCCTTTCACGGTGATTTTCTTGAGTCAAAATGAGAGTACTCCTAAACATTTTTTAAGGAAAGAAAGCACTGGTTCTTGCATTCTTAGACTCAGATGAAAATGATGGAGTAAAAAAAGAAAAAAGAGATTATGTTGAAGTTACTGCACTCTAGATTCTCTTTACTGCATTCCAGGTCCCCATCTGTACTACACATTTTAAACAATACTATTCCACTTTAAGCAGTCATGGCTTCCCCCAAAGAAATCTGGGAGCTGTAATTTGTTATGGATGGTGAAAATTATTCCCCTCAGGGAGCTGCAGTTGTCAGAGTGGTTTATCCCCCTTTCCCAGGGAACTCTGGGAATTATAGCTTTGTGAGAAGAATAGGAGTCAACTCCCTGCACCTTTAATAAACTCCAGCTCCCAGTATTTTTTAAACATGACTGTTTAAAGTGATATAATATTGCTTACGTGTATAGTACAGATGTGAGTCTAGATTCTGAAGGACAGAATGAGCTGGGGTCATAGGAAGTAGCCTTATACGGAGTCAGACTATTGGTCCATCTAACTTAGTATCCTCTACACTGATTGGCAGCAGCTGTCCAGAGTTTAAAGCAGAGAATCTTTTCCAGCCCTAACTAAAGATGCTGTTCATTTGTGCTGAATGAACTCCAGGTTGCCCATGGAGATGTCCCATTTTGCTAGAAGATCTCGCCTTCCTCCTCTCCGCCAGGGCTCCCTTTGCCCACATCAATCAGAAAGTGACAGCCATGGGATAACAGCCCCCCTGATAGTATCCATTAATTAATAGCATGGAATCTATGCTAAGGAAAGGTGACTGTGAACTATATTGTCGTGACTTTCTTTTAATCGTCCCTTTAAACTGCCTGTACTGAGCCTCCAGTGACTTGGCCAAGGGAGATGGGAGTTGGCTGGTGCTTTATAAATAAAATCCGTGCTTAATTATGATGACCTTTTCAGCGTTTCCTAATAGGGCCAGCTCGGCCGCGGCTAATACCACTTGCTTATAGCAGCAGTAACCTCGAAGGAAGGAAGGAAGGAAGGAAGGAAGGAAGGAAGGAAGGAAGGGACTTCCTACAGGTCCATTATGCTGTGTTTTATCCATAAAGGGTATTTTTGCCCTTTCTCTCACCTTACAGGGCAGGCTGATGTGCAAATGCCAGGATATTTGACAGAAAGGCTCAAGATACACGTTGATCTACCCACACGTAGTTGTTATCCCTGAGAAACGTAGAAAATAACAGGATATATTTATCCCAAAGTCTTCAAACTTACACGACCCTTTAAAAATTAGCTGATGGAGGTGAATACATCGAAACAGGGCCCTGTCCTGGTCTCTAGTCCATAATTGACTTCTGACTTCTGCTCTGTGAAGGCCTCCACATCGAATCTGACTGTGGACCAACATGAACTTATCTCTACTCATGAACTCTTATCTCTAACTCTGTAACGAATTATTGTGTTATGAGTTTGAGTTTGTAATCTCTGTTAGAGTTTGTAATCCTTGTCAGGATACATACTTTTGAATGGATTAGTTTTTCTTACTATTGGCTATTGATTTGCGAGTAGGGACCACTATTGAAGCTTGCATTGGCCTACGTTCTTGGTGTGCTTTTTTCTTAGGATATTTGATGAGGCAGCCTAACTTTGGGGCCAATCCACTGCTGAGACTTTTCCCGTTCTTCGGGTAAACAAAGCCACAGAGGGGTCAGGATAAGAAAAGGCCCTATCAATGCAGTAACAGGTGGTGACTTTGCATGTGTGAGTTACATAGAGCAGCAATAGGGAACCTCCTGAAACTGTGGTAACCCAGGCCTCTCCAGATGCTGCTGAAGCCGCCGCTGCCCCACTCCTGAGCTACATCCCTCAGTGCCAGCCAGCGGCGGAACAAGCCTATCGGGCACCTGGGGCAGTGCGCATACCCTGTGCCCTGGGGTGGGGCCAACCGGGGCAGGACGCTCTGTGGGACCTCTGACGAGTCTGCCTGCTTCCTCCTGCTCAGCTGCCCAACAGCTGAGGGGGAGGCGACGGGCAGACCGTTTGGGGCATCGCAGAGCCTGCGGGCACCAAAGCCACCGCGTCACTCCCAGGAGAGACGTGTGGCTCGGGCACGCTGCAGGCCTCGCGGTGAGTGCCGCCCAGCATCTTGTCACCCCCCCTCAGTGGTGACACCTGGGGCAGACCATCCCCACCACACACCCCTTCCTCCACCCCTGGTGCCAGCCAGCCCCACTTGGCACCCTCCTTGAGTGTTGTTATTAGGCTGGAATGCATCCTTGAACTCTGATGTTTCTGATCCTCAGATGAAAACAGGGACATTTCTCACCCAGCCAGCTGACCCTCCTTGACACACACACCTCATTTTTACTCCCCCTCTCCATTTCCACTACCACTACACCAACAGGACGCAGCACACATGCCCTCCACCATCCACACACCAATAAATAAATGTTAGACAGGGGCAAGATTAGACGCAGACACAAAAAGAATTTAAAAAATCAAGGCTCCTTGCACTATGTTACATTCCCCCTTTCTTCCCGCCAAGGGTAGCCCTGTGCTCTGCCCGCCACTCAGAGTTGGTGCATCATGCAGGGCTGGGCTTTGCCAGCAGCCTCTCCTCCTCCTCCTCCTCGCCTGCTCTCCGGTAGCCCCTACAAGCTGCCCAAGAAAGGAGGCTGGTAGTGGTGACCAGGAAGAGGCAACAAGATGCTCCCATGCACTGCCACCGCCACCACCGTTCAATACAAACACTGTTTTCTCCTTCTCCCCAAGCTCAGTGGTGGTGGCACTGATGGTAGCGGCGGAGCTACGTGCTCTGGCACCCAGAGCGGCACACATGCTGTGCACCTGGGGGCAGGGTGACCCCCCCCCATGGGGACGGGGTGATCCACCCACGGGGGTGGGGCAATCTTCCCATGGGGCGATTGGTGCATCGGCGACCCACCCAGGGGGGGATTTTGTCACCCCCTCTGGGATGACACCCACGGCGGACTGCCCCCACCGCACCCCCCTTCCTATACCCCTGACTGGTGGGGGAAATAGGGACATTCTGGGTCAAATCAGAAGCCGGAAGAGCTTTCATCATTCCAGGACTGTCACTTGAAAAGAGGGAGACTTGGAGGACATAATATTGCTTCTTGTATTGTAAGTGCATGGGACGTGGGTGGTGCTGTGGGTTAAACCCACAGAGCCTAGGACTTGCCGATCAGAAGGTCGGCGGTTCGAATCCCCACGACAGGGTGAGCTCCCATTGCTCAGTCCCTGCTCCTGCCAACCTAGCAGTTCAAAAGCACGTCAAAGTGCAAGTACAGTGGTACCTCGGGTTAAGAACTTAATTCGTTCCGGAGGTCCGTTCTTAACCTGAAACTGTTCTTAACCTGAAGCACCACTTTAGCTAATGGGGCCTCCCGCTGCTGCCACACCACTGGAGCATGATTTCTGTTCTCATCCTGAAGCAAAGTTCTTAACCTGAAGCACTATTTCTGGGTTAGCAGAGTCTGTAACCTGCGTATGTAACCTGAAGTGTCTGTAACCCGAGGTACCACTGTAGATAAATAGGTAATGCTCTGGTGGGAAGGTAAACGGCGTTTCCGTGGGCTGCTCTGTTTCGCCAGAAGCGGCTTAGTCATGCTGGCCACATGACCCGGAAGCTGTACACCGGCTCCCTCGGCCAATAAAGCGAGATGAGCATCGCAACCCCAGAGTCGGCCACGACTGGACCTAATGGTCAGGGGTCCCTTTACCTTACCTTTATTGTCAGTGCATAGAAGCTAGCCATCTGCACCATGGTAAAATTTGCATTTGGTGCCCACTTTTTGCCCCTCGTCTTACCCACCACTAGCATGTGGGCCTGGGAAGGTTGTCAAGAAGCGAATGCTGTTCTTGGCTGGAGAAAAGTTCTCCAGTACCAAACTGTACAAGCTGTGTAGAGCTATGCGCAAGCAGCCTCTTAAATTTTTTTAAAAAAATATTTTATTAAATTTAACAATAAAGAAAACACTCAATAAAAAAACAATACAAAACATCACAATATACAAAGGCTTTAACTTAACGTAAGGAAAAGACAAGAAAAAACAAAAAACAAAAAACAAAACACACAAAGATTTAAAAACAATTCTTTCTTTCCATATTACCCATTAATTGATAGCCTAATTTTCCCGACTTCCTCTCATCTCCCTTTCTTATATCCTTTTTTTTTAACTTTGGTTCAGCAAATTCGTATCCTATTACCTTATCCTTACTTATGTTAAACATCAAATTCATAATTTCTGATTAGTCTAACAGTTACTAAAACCCCTCCTTTCCTTTCAATGTCATCAACATTCATACATTTTACAATGTTTTTGTAAATAGATCTTAAATTTCTTCCAATCTTCTTCCACCAACTCTTCTCCCTGGTCTCGGATTCTGCCAGTCATCTCCGCCATCTCCATATAGTCAATCACTTGCATCCGCCACTCTTCCAGGGTGGGTAGGTCTTGTGTCTTCCAATGCTTTGCAATAAGGATTCTTGCTGCTGCTGTCGCATACATAAAGAAAGTTCTATCCTTCTTTAACACCAACTGGCCAACTATGCCCAGGAGAAAGGCCTCTGGTTTCTTCACAAATGTATACTTAAATATCTTTTTCAATTCATTATAAATCATCTCCCAAAAGACCTTAACCCTTGGGCAAGTCCACCAGAGGTGAAAAAATGTACCTTCATTCTCCTTACATTTCCAGCATTTATTGTCGGGCAAATGATAAATTTTAGCCAGCTTGACTGGGGTCATGTACCACCTGTATATCATTTTCATAATATTCTCTCTTAAGGCATTACATGCCGTAAACTTAATCCTGGTGGTCCACAACTGTTCCCAATCAGCAAACATAATATTATGCCCTATATCTTGTGCCCATTTAATCATAGCAGATTTTACCGTTTCTTCCTCAGTACTCCATTTCAAAAGCAGATTATACATTCTTGATAGTATCTTAGCATTGGGTTCTAACAATTCTGTTTCCAACTTTGATTTCTCCACCTGGAAACCTATTTTTTTATCTTGATTAAAAACCTCTCTTATTTGAAAATAGTGTAGCCAGTCTCGCACCTTCCCTTTAATTTTCTCATAACTCTGCAGTTTCCACTTGTCACCTTCCTGTTCCAAAATTTCAGAGTATTGTGGCCATTTTGCCTCCATATTGAGTTTTTTCAGAGCCTTCGCTTCCATAGGTGATAACCACCTTGGAGTTTTATTCTCCAAAAAGTCTTCATATCTTATCCAGACATTAAATAATGCTTTCCTGACAATATGGTTTTTGAAAGCCTTATGAGCCTTTACTTTGCCGTACCACAAGTATGCATGCCACCCAAATATATTGCCGTACCCTTCAAGATCTAAGATGTCCGTGTTCTCAAGAAGTAGCCATTCCTTCAACCAGCAAAAAGCTGCTGATTCATAATAGAGTTTTAAGTCCGGCAGGGCAAACCCCCCTCTGTCTTTAGCATCAGTAAGTATCTTAAAGTTAATTCTGGGCTTTTTGCCCTGCCAGACAAATCTAGAAATATCCCTTTGCCACCTCTTGAAACAGTCCATCTTGTCAATGATTTGTAAAGATTGAAACAGAAACAACATTCTCGGCAATACATTCATCTTAATACAGTAACAGCAATTCGACCTAGCAAGGAAAGCTTCAAATTCGACCAGATTTCTAGATCTTTCTTTACCTCTGACCAGCATTTCTCATAATTGTCTTTAAATAAATTTACATTCTTGGCAGTCAAATTCACCCCCAAATATTTTACCTTCTTTACTAATGTTAGATCTGTCTCTTTCTGAAACCTCTCTTTCTCCATTGGCGTCATATTTTTCTCCAACACCTTAGTTTTTGTCAACCTTAGACAAAAGCGCAAGCAGCCTCTTTAAATTCTTCACCCTGTTTGTGGGCAGAGCAACTGGAAGGATGATTTCTCCAGAGGAGAAGTTCTCCAACAATTTCTCTGCAGTGGCACTCACCATTATAGCCGCAGCACAGCTTCTTTTTATTTTCTCATTTATTTCCTATAACTGCAAGCATCTTGTTAAATAAATAAAATAAATAAACTGTGAGTCCTTCTCTAATCTGGCTTTGACTCCCTGCTCTAACCTTCTCTTCCTCTCTTAGCTTCTTTCATCCACCAACATAAAGACCAGAATTTCATGCAATACGGAGCGACCAGGAATTTTCCAGGAAAGAATTTTCCCACTCCCCCCACCCCGTTTTTCAAGCTCCTTCTAAAGTGTTGGAAATATTTCACCCTCTCCTAGGGAATATTTATTGCCCCGCACCCCTGATTTTGCCACCTACACATACCAGGGTGAATTTTGGCTCGACTCCCCCCCCCCAGTCAGCCCTAGTTGCACCCCAATTTTCCCCTTGTTGTGGCTTTCATTGATAAATGAATGACAGGCAGAAATTCACCATAGGAAGCTTTTTGACATCAAAGGGATCTCTATGCTACCAAAAACCACACCTGTTGAATTTCTGGTGGTCAGCTTCTGCTAAAGACATGAATGCCCCAACAGAGAGTGAGGAATAGAGGAAGGGCTGTAACTCAGTGGTAGAGCATGTTTGCTGAAGGTCGCAGGTTCAATTTGTGACATTTCCAGTTAGGGCTGGGAGGGATCCCTTTCTGATTTCCTGGAGAGCCACTGACAGTCAGTGTAGACTGTACTGACCTTAATGGCCCAATAGTCTGAAATAAGGCACCCTCCTGTGTTCCTAACAGGCTGACAAGCCTCTTTTGCAAAGGGGTTCTTTCTATTTCTGTTTATGATGGATTCCTCATTTGCCCTGTTAGTCATCCCTCTTCCATGTTCCTTTTAGAAGAGCACAGGTTGCAGGACAATTCAGCTAAAACACGCCATTGCATACAGGGCAACAGAACAAACCCCAAATACCAGTCGTGTACAAAACGATGGAAAGTTATTATCAACTCCAGCACTGGGCTGGCCTGGGGTCATACCAGAGACATAAAGTTCTGATTCAACATTTTGGCTGTCTCCTTTCCCACTACCGGCATGTTTGATTTAGTACCCTTGGATCAGCTCTGAATTATCAGGTTGCATTCTTTAACACATTTAGTGGCTGCAAAGTGCTTGAGGCATCAGGCTTAGTTTACACCTCGGGCACCTCATTCCATCACATGGGGCTGTTTGGAGCCAGTACTTTCCAGCAGCCGCAGTGACAAAACGGGCATTCCCCCAACATATATCACTCCCTACAGCACAGCTCCCCCTGGCACCATCTGTTTATACAACAGCGTCGTGGCCCTGCTTTTGAAGTCCTCCCCTTCTGGCACCATCAAGTTATGACACAGGCTGCCAACCAGCCTGCCTGTTACCCGTCCAGTTTAATTGGATTTGTTGTTGCACGTTGCAAGTCTGTTAATTTCGCACCTTATTCCCCACTCAGAAACACAGTGGTACCTCAGGTTACATACGCTTCAGGTTACAGACTCCGCTAACCCAGAAATAGTATCTCAGGTTAAGAACTTTGCTTCAGGATGAGAACAGAAATCTCGCAGCGGCAGCGCGAGGCCACATTAGCTAAAGTGGTGCTTCAGGTTAAGAACAGTTTCAGGTTAAGAACGGACCTCCAGAACGAATTAAGTTCTTAATCCGAGGTACCACTTTATCTCTAAACAACATCACCTACCTCAGCTGAACTGTACAACAGTTTGAGCTGTCACTGCTTTGTGTTGCAGATTGGACAAAGATTGTGGAACCTACAGCCCATTGGAGACACTTAACCCACCACAACAAATGATGCATTTCCTGGAAGGAGCTCATGGGGGCATACATGGCTCCCCCTCCCCATTTTTATCTTGACAACAACCCTGTGACATAGGTTAGCCAGAGTTTCCCAAATTTGGGGTTCCGGCTGTTTTCGGACTACAACTCCCATCGTTCCTAGCTAACAAGACCACTGGTCAGGGATGATGGGAATTGTAGTCCAAAAAAAGAGCTGGAGACCCAAGTTTGGGAAACCGTGGGTTAGGCTGACTGACTCATGCGAGGTCACCCAGTGAGCTTCAAGGCCAAGTGAAGATTTGAACCCTGGTCTCCCAGCTCTCTGATCACTATACCACACTGGTTCTCTAATGCATGGAAGCCACAAATATTCAGAGTGCCATCACTCCCAATTACATGTTCTCTTGATTGCATAAGATCTTCACGGTTTTAAAAGGGATAGTTGATTGATATGAGTAAATGCTAAAGATACAAAACACTAAGGGAACTCATTAGCTTATGACAAGATTGTCTCTTTCCTGAGGGCCTATTAAGTTTGGTTCTTGGTCTTATGAACTTTCTTTTGTAAACACGATGCTTGAGTATATTCTTCCTCCCAAAAAAAACATTGAATTGGGAAATTTCGCACAAAAATTTCCTATATAAATCAGGGTAATTTGATGAAGAACATGGTCAGTGATCTAATTTAGCATGTTTGTTTTATTTGTAGTTAGTAAACAAAGTTAGAGAAAGTTCTCCATTTATTTTATTTATTTATTCATTGCCCCAATACACCACAGGTATTTGATCAGATTCATTTGAGATGAGGAATTAAAGCACACTTAATGCGGTTGAAATGTTATATTATGTAGACAGCATCATGCAGCTCCCTTACATTGTTTAAACTTAAGGGTGAACTATTGACACTTTAATAAACATTAGAATTGTGGATGGGATGCTGACTCACTCACAGACTAGCTAGGAATAACCATTTGCTAAGAAAAATATTAATTATAACTTTGAAACTGCCAAGCTTGTCTCATGTTGCATTTGCAATTGGCACCGGTTCTTAAGAAGCTGGAAATTTTTTTGTGCATAATAGTAAAAGCATGCTGGGAAAAGTTCCAGAAAATTTCCAACCTCATATCAATGTTTGTGTCTGCCAGTGGATTGGCTCTCTCAGAGGTACCCAAGGTGTCGATCAGCGGATATGTTTATTTGGATGGGTGGTGGGGATGGAAGAGCGAGCATTGGGCCCATTTGATACCACATAGAAAATATTAAAGCTCATCTATGGCGCTGTGGGCTATGTGGGTTATGACCAGCTTCCTGGTCATGTGGTCAGCATGACTAAGCTGCTTCTGGCGAACCAGAGCAGCGCACGGAAACGCCGTTTACCTTCCCGCCGGAGTGGTACCTATTTATCTACTTGCACTTTGACGTGGTTTTGAACTGCTAGGTTGGCAGGAGCAGGGACCGAGCAACGGGAGCTCACCCTGTCGCGGGGATTCGAACCACCAACCTTCTGATCGGCAAGGCCTAGGCTCTGTGGTTTAACCAGGCCCCCGTTTGGCTTGCTCCACCACTGCATGATGGGAGACCACCATAGAACAATATCTATGCTGCTCTGAATTTCTTGGAAAGACTGCAGGACATAAATGTTATAAATAAACCCTGGTAGTTTGTTATCAAATTGCTTTATTGTAAAGCCGTTAAACATTAAATATAAAATACTCATGATATTTCTCGGGGGGTTTCCCTACAGATCCCTGCTGCGTGCCAGAAGTCTCTAGGCTGAGATCTGCCGAGCCACTAAGGAACCAAATGTCAGCCACTGACCTTTCAAATAGGGTTTTTAATTCTCACTCACGGCAGGAATAAATTATCTCGCAGGTACTTGGCTTTTTCTTTTTCTTCTTCTTCTTCTTCTTCTTCTTCTTCTTCTTCTTCTTCTTCTTCTTCTTCTTCTTCTTCTTCTTCTTTACAAATGCAGTGATGACTAGTTCAGTTCCTGGTCAATATTTCCCAACCCAAGAGAAAGAAATGATTGTAACAATACAATATTGACCAACTCCCAGGAAGACAGCCAGGCTGCAGATGTCTGCTTGGCCAACAACATCTCTGATCAGAAGCATCTTCTCCCACTGTCCCTCGGATGAGTCTCAAATTCCTGGCAACCCACCCTCCATCCTCCTGTGGAGACAGACAGGTTTGCTGGCAGGGGGGAGAGGCGGAGGGGGGAGAGTCATTCATGCATTGGAGACAGGCAGTTCCTATAGATGCTGCCGTTGTAGCAAGTTGGGAAATTGGGTGGCGGCGGCAGGGGGGGAGATATTTGTGTTTATTTCATGCGATGGCTGACACGGTCTGGGGAGCAAGCAGCATGAGTCAAGGTCCTTTTACTGGAAGTGCTTTGGGGAGGTGACTCAAATCCTTTCTTCTCCTCCCGGTGGTGAAAGGGGCGAGCAAATACAACTCGGGGAATTGGGGAGAGGAGAGACAGGAGGGCTGTGTGTAACACAATCCGGGCTCTTTTGCACATTTGCTGAGCTCAATGCTGAGAAATGGGGCTGTTTTGCCACCAGGCAAGACAGAAACTTCATTTCCCAGTCTCCTTCCGCCCAGACAGGGACCGGTAATGCCCTGGAGGGGTGTGACGTCCAACCATACTGGGCGCCGAGCCAGCAAGGGGCACTCAGAGGATGTCCACATGACAATACGGGAATCTTCTTTAGCTTTTGAAAAACAACAATGCTTCCGTTCCCATGAAAGCAAAGAACCTCCTCAGCAGAGCAAATAACCACATTCTTTTCTATCTGAGGATGAATGAAAGGCTTCAGAAACAAAGGGAACTGCTTCGAAAAGGACAAGCTGAAGGCTACTGGACGGTTATTATTTTTCCTTAGCAGCAGGAACACATGCATAAAGGCAAGCACAGGAATGGGACTGCTGAATCAGGCCACTAGCCCATCTAGTCCAGGGTCCTTTTCTCACATGGACCAGCCACATATCTATTGGAAGCACACAAGCAAGACACAAGCACTCTCTTCATTTCTGAGTCCCAGTAAACAGTGTTCAAAAGCATTGTGATCATGGCAAGTGGCCATTGTCCTTCTGGCAAATGCCAACTTCAGCAAAAGAAAGTTGGCCTACACTATGGGCAGAGTGAGTTCCATGGGGGGCACTGGGGCGGTTGCCCCAGGCACAAAATTATTAGGGGTCCAGAAAAGGCAAAGGTAAAGAGACCCCTGACCATTAGGTCCAGTCGTGACCAACTCTAGGGTTGCGGCGCTTATCTCGCTCTATTGGCCGAGGGAGCCGGCGTACAGCTTCCGGGTCATGTGGCCAGCATGACTAAGCCGCTACTGGCGAACCAGAGCATTACACGGAAACGCCGTTTACCTTCCTGCTGGAGCGGTACCTACTTGCACTTTGACATCCTTTCGAACTGCTAGGTTGGCAGGAGCAGGGATCGAGCAATGGGAGCTCACCCCATGGCGGGGATTCGAACCGCCAACCTTCTGATCAGCAAGTCCTAGGCTCTGTGGTTTAACCCACAGCACCACCCGTGTCCCTACGACCTGTCCATAAAACAGAATGACTATTCTTTCCTTATCCCTGCAGCTGCAATCTCCTGAGTGACGCAGATGCCATTACGCAATTGAATGTGTATGTGTCCTCCGTCCATTTCCCTCCCTCCAACCCTCCAACCCACCTTCTTGTGGGTAGAGGTTGAAGGAAAATAGGGAAGACCAAGAAGGGGATCCCTGATTAATCATGGTGCCACAGGGACACCGTGCTAATTTTGTTCCTGAAACCAGACTTGCATGTGATTTTTGCTGTAGGAATCTTCTGTAAGCTGCTTTGAGAGCCTCTTGGGGCTACACAGCAGAATATAAGTCAATGAATAAATCTGCTCCTGCATACTGGGAACATAAAGAAGATCTCTGCAGGATCAGACCAATGGTCCATCTGGGTCAGAATCCTGTTTCCCATAGAGGACAACCAAGCTGTTGTTATAAGAATTTTAAGGTCTCAAATATAGAATAAATATTCACAAATGCACACATATCTAAATATATGAACCATGTGTCTGAAATAGCATGGGAGAGCAATCCTGAAGCCATTTTGACTCTCCCAATGACCTCAAATATTCCTCTGCAGTAAGGGAGGAAAACGGGGAAAGCCGTATTATATTTTGCTTACAAATCCTGTCTTAAGGGCATATTTGTGTATGAATAGGGTGAGCCTATGACCTGGATTCAGGAATTAAAGTATTTACCATCACAAAAGAAAGGCCAGGCTGCCCTGGTAAAGCAATCAGTGACCATTATTAGGTATCCTGGCAGACAGGATTTCTACTGTAGACCGCCTCCTTCTGTGATGTATGTATGATATTTAGGGGGGTGGTCTTGGACTACAGGGTGGGCAATTTCAAAAGTCTATAGAAGGGCTTGCGCACCATTGTCCAGGGTTCTCCTCCCTCCTGCGTGTGGTGAGTGGGGACCCTGTTGCAACAGTTTAATAAAGATCAGGCTTACTAGCTGCTTTGCTTCTCAGTATTCTCTGGTTGGCCTCTGTTGTTTTCTCCTACTGATAGGGAACCCACTTAAGGACTCTATACGGGCTCTGGAATACCCCATAAGGGAAAGGAAGCAGTTGTTTTTTTGTAACACTGTTCTTCACTTTTCTTTTCTTTTCTTTTCTTTTCTTTTCAAGATACTGACATACTCTCAGGAGTTGCTCTCTTTCCTAAAGATTCATAAAATTTATCAGGTAAAGTACAATAATAATATTATAATAATAATATTTTATTATTTATACCCCACCCACCTGGCTGGGTTTCCCCAGCCACTCTGGGCGGCTTCCAACAGAATATAAAAATACAATAGTCTATTAAACATTAAAAGCTTCCCTAAACAGGGCTGCCTTCAGATGTCTTCTAAAACTCTGGTAGTTGTTCTTCTCTTTGACATCTGCTGGGAGGGCGTTCCACAGGGCGGGTGCCACCACCGAGAAGGCCCTCTTCCTGGTTCCCTGTAACTTGGCTTCTCGCAGCGAGTGAACCACCAGAAGGCCCTCAGAGCTGGACCTCAGTTTCCGGGCAGAACGATGGGGGTGGAGATGCTCCTTCGGGTATACTGGACCGAGGCCGTTTAGGGCTTTAAAGGTCAGCACCAACACTTTGCATTGTGCTCAGAAATGTACTGGTCTGACTTCAAAGATGACATGGGAGAGCTACTAGGCCATGCAGAGCAGGGAAGCCAATGTGCTGCTCTCCAGCTCCCATCAGCCCTAGCTAGCATGGTTGATAGTCAGGAATGATGGGAGCTGTTGTTCAGTAACTACTGGAAGGCACCACATTGGCTACCCAAATGCAGAGGGAAATGGGGGCATATTTATGGATCCAATGGCTTGTTGTTGTTGACAAAGGAGCCAAAATACCACCTTTGCATCCTGTGCTGACTCCACGATACAAGGAGAAACCAAGAGCAACGTGTGTTGGAAATGGCCAAAGGATATGGGAGAACTGTTCCCAGGGTTGTATTTCTTCTCCAGCGACTTGACAAGCGAAACTCTCATTCATTTGCAGATGTTCACGTCGCTCCAATATGATTTTAAGCTGCAGAAACAAAGCCACTTCCAGGCTTGGCAGCAGACTTATCTCAGCACACATAAGACAGGCTGACTCCAGGGATTTCTAAATGGGAATGGGAGGAGGCTTGTCTCTGACTCCGTCTCTCGCCTTTTTATTACTCTAGCGATCTTAGATTGACAAAAAGTGTGCATTGGGGGGGGGGGTTGGGGCAAAAGAGACACACACACAAAAAACCAGCCAGCCTCAGACCTGCAACATTTTACAGCATGGGCAACAGGCAGGCCCAGACACTGTGCATGTATCACTTGTTTATGATGCAAGTGGTGCTTCTGCTGACCCAGGAGGTGTGCTTGGCACATGGCGCAAAGCAGCTAGGAAGGGCTAATTTCTGGGAAGGTAGCTAACACTGCCCTCTCCTGGAGGAATATTAAAACTGTTCAGCTGATGCATATCGCCATGGAGCAGGGAATCCTGAAATTAGTCTCAACAACTTATTCATGCTGGGAGCACAATCCCCCCCCCAGCAGTTTGGGGGACAGCATACAGTAGGCTAGAGAGATGAATCCCAAAATGTATTTTTGGAGGAACAAAATCCTTAAAAATGGGGGATCTATTTTAAGATTGGACAATATGAGTGGTATTGCATTCAACTAAATTTTATTCTGAGCAGAGCCACTGAAATTAATGAACATGACTGAGTTAGGTCCATTAATTTCAATGAGTCTACTCAGTGTAAAACTCAGTGTAGAATAGGCTCCCTCAGCCTTGGCCCTCCAGATGTTTTTGGCCTACAACTCCCATGATCCCTAGCTAGCAGGACCAGTGGTCAGGGATGATGAGAATTGTAGTCTCAAAACATCTGGAGGGCTGAGGTGTAGGAAGCCTGGCGTAGAACCACTGAAAGTAATGGACCTAAATTAGTTGTGACCATGAATTTTAATGGGTCTACTCTGACCATGACTAAGATTGGCTACAAGGCATTATTTCCAAAATGGAGTTTGCTATTTGAAGTGACATAGTCTCAAAAGCAGAGATCACCTTGCCAACAAAGGTCCGTATAGTTAAAGCTATGGTTTTCCCAGTAGTGAAGTATGGAAGTGAGAGCTGGACCATAAAGAAGGCTGATCGCCGAAGAATTGATGCTTTTGACTTATGGTGCTGGAGGAGACTCTTCACAGTCCCATGGACTGCAAGAAGATCAAACCTCTCCATGCTTAAGGAAATCAGCCCTGAGTGCTCACTGGAAGGACAGATCCTGAAGCTGAGGCTCCAATACTTTGGTCACCTCATGAGAAGAGAAGACTCCCTGGAAAAGACCCTGATGTTGGGAAAGATTGGGGGCACAAGGAGAAGGGGACAACAGAGGACGAGATGGTTGGACAGTGTTCTCAAAGCTACCAGCATGAGTTTGACCAAATTGCAGGAGGCAGTGGAAGACAGGAGTGCCTGGCGTGCTCTAGTCCATGGGGTCACGAAGAGTCAGACATGACTAAACGACTAAACAACAACAATTCTCAAAATTGTTAGTATAGTGTTCTCATCCCTAAACCTTGAGGACCTCCCAAACTGGTCAATGTATATTCCTCGACAGGAAGAACTGCAAATCAACTTCCTGTTCCAGTTAAGCCTTGTTTTTGAAACAAGGTTTTCCTGAGGTCTAGAATATTTAAAATCCTTTTATTGACCTTTGGACCAAACTTTGGGCTCACTCTTTGGGGCTGACTTGCTCTTCAGTCCTCATTCTGGCTTGCTTCGTGATCCTGAGTTCTGGCTTGTCCTTCATTCCTAACTTGCTCTTCGATCTTGAGTTCTGGATTGTTCCTCGGTTCTAAGAACATAAGAGCCCTGCTAGAGCAGGCCAGGGACTCATCTAGTCCACTATCCTGTTCTCAAAGTAGCCAACCAGATGCCCTTATGTGGGAACCTCACAAAAAGGATATGAGCACAACAGCACTCTCCCACTTGTGATTCCTAACAACCAACATTTAGAAGTCTACCGCCTCCAATTGTGGAGGTAACACATAGTACACACAGGTCCTACTATCCCAATGCTCATTATACAAAAATTATCCAAACACAATGAATTAGTACCCAAAGCACCACCACATATTCAAATATCCAAACAGCCAGACTTGCATGTAGTACCGTAAACAGATAACCAGCCTTAAACAAACTCTACTTTTTGTGTTTTGATGGTCTGTGGCAGTTGTTTCGAAAGAAACCATGGTGGGAGGGAGGGTGGATGAGAGATTGGACAAATAAAAGAGGATTTTCCCTTCATTGTTTGCCTTTTGCAAGGTTTCAGAGGGCTTTTTCAGCATTTTGGGGTCAAAATTCCATGGTCGGGAACACATTAGAAATTTCCCCATAGGAATCAATGGAAACCATTGACTCCTTATGCAAATACTTGCCTAACAAGCCTTTTCCTGAGGACACATTGTGTTCGGATAGCAAGACCTGCATGTGCTGATTTCTGACATGCTCCTCAGTCCTGTTTCCTGCTCAGTCCTTTATGTCTCACTTATTCTTCAGTCCTGACTGAAGAATAATGGCATTATCTCGCAACTCCTGTTTCCCAGCTAAGACTGCTGCCCAAGGCCCAGCCTTGACAGGTATTAAATACCATTGCATGCTAGCCATCAAATACAGTTAAATATTGAATATGGTTGCATGCCAACTATTAAATATGGTCATATAAAAATATCATCATGTCAGGAAAAAGCACCAAGGCAAAAGCCAGCTCCAGATGGCTGGA
>JAXCMG010000064.1:1060942-1122182 GCA_034642415.1 Podarcis siculus | reverse complement strand
ATGAGAGTAATCGCCGAGACCTCGCCTGCTTATCAGCAGAGGGAGACACGGGGAGGTCGCCAGGAATATCTGCCGGTGCCTACGCTGGGGCACATTCCTCTGACCCTGGCAGAATTCCAACAGTGCCATTGCCAGCGATGCCCAATATTATACTGAAATCAAGAATCAGTGATTCTATAGCTACAGATGATACAACAACAAAATTAGCAAAGGAGGATATTGGAGGCAAATTAGTAGGAATAAGTCAAATGAAGGGCTTGGCTTTTGCAGAAACCTTCTCCCCTATAAAAAGTGCCCTCCTCTTGTGTAATGACATTGCAGGTCTTTCTTCCCACATATTCAGGCCTCCTGTGCTTCCCCCGTCCCCAAGCATCTTAGATCACACCCCTCTCCCATCCTGGCTTTCAGACAACAGCAGCATAATGAATCTTTTTCACATTTTCAACCAGTTGCATTTTCAGCTCAATTTCCCCCTTCAAAATGCCTTCTTCCTAATAGCTGAGGCCTCACCATCACATAGCCAATCAAAATTGGCTACATGATATCACTGAGTGCAAGCGAAGCTCATTCAGAGTAAAGGCAATGCTTTCTGAATGAGGAATCATTCTGTCTGAATTCCTGCTCTTTGCCAATGTATGTCATACGACCAAACTAGATCAACTGTATAATGAAATCATTGTTGCTAGGAAGTGGGAGGAGAAATTGCTAGGAAGTGGGATGTGGGAAAAATAGAGAAAGGTAGCCATGTAGTCTATTGCAGGAAAAACAACAGAGACTTGTGGCACCTTCAAGGACAACATTTATTATATCATAAGCTTCTGTGGAGTTAGTCATGACCAACTTTGGCTCAGTTGATTTCAATGGGAATTAAATGTGATTGACAGTCTAAAGCAAACCCATTTTACGTACAGTATAAACACATTGACCTCAGAGGCACCACTCAAGCTTCCCAGAAGTGCCACAGCACCATTTTATTGGGAAATAGCAATTTAATATTTCAGTTCTAGCATGGGTTTGGAAACCAAGCCTTATGAGGAACGGTTGAGGGAGTTGGTTATGTTTAGCCTGGAAAAGAAGAGACTGGGAGGAGATATGATAGCCATCTCCAACTATCTCAGGGCTGTCACGTGGAAGAAGGAACAAGCTTGTTTTCTCCTGCTCTGGAGGGTAGGACTTGAACCACTGCCTTCAAGTTACAAGAAAGGAGATTCCGACTAAACATCAGGAAGAACTTTATGACAGTAAGAGTTGTTTGACAGTGGAACGGTCTCCCTCATGAGGTTGTGGACTCTCTTTCCTTGGGGGTTTTTAAGCAGAGGTTGGATGGCCATCTGTCATGGATGCTTGAGCTGAGATTCCTGCATTGCAGGGGGTTGAACTAGATGACCCCTGGGGTTCTCTTCCCTTCTATGATTCTATGATACCATGAGTAATCAAAACATTATATAGTGGTACCTCGGGTTAAGTACTTAATTCATTCCAGAGGTCCGTTCTTAACCTGAAACTGTTCTTAACCTGAAGCACCACTTTAGCTAATGGGGCCTCCCGCTGCTGCCGCACCGCCGGAGCACGATTTCTGTTCTCACCCTGAAGCAAAGTTCTTAACCTGAAGCACTATTTCTGGGTTAGCGGAGTCTGTAACCTGAAGCGTATGTAACCCGAGGTACCACTGTACAATCCAACAAAGCAAAGAACCACTATAGATCCATGACGCATAATTAGATATTACTCGGGAACATAGAAAGGTTCAATCTAGGATCAGTCAAGAAAATGGGAATATTATTTTTGTGGAAACAAAGAAGGCCGATAGTAAGGTATAGTCATATGCAATTAGTACCATATGAAATCAAATTCAGTGGGAAAGCACCAGCCATAAGTTTGTTTTTTAAGATACATCAACAACATCTTCCATGTAGCAACAGAATTCATTGACTTAGTGGCGCCTTGTGAAACATACATCAAATGAGTCATTCTTTTTCGGAAACTGCAATATTCAGGGCCTTATTAAACCAGATGTTAAGGGGAAAAGTTCAATGTTTTTATCCACCCGTGGGCAATAGTCCATCTGGCCACCACCAAGAAATATATAATAAGAGTTTTGATTCTGCATTGTCCTCTTCAGACATCAGTAACTTTGCTTGCAGAAGGCTCCTGGTTCAATCTCTCTCCTCTTCAGTTAGGGTTGGGAAAATCCCGTCTGAAATCCCAGAGAACCAAGGTTCAAGTGCATGGCAGCTTCCTATGACAGCAAACTTGTGTCAGACTGAAGCCCCTAACTGGATCTAGCCTGCATACGAGTTTTGAGTATTAAGCATTAATGTCTCCCTCTCATACATTATTTTTTTTATTGATAAAGACTTTGACATTTTACAACTTAAGAAATAGTCAAGACAGAATCATAGCAAAAAACAACAAATTATCATTCCCCATACAAAAGGGGGGGGGGATGCAGCCGATCATTAAAATACAGTCCAAATTGATTCTTGGAGGGGTTTTTTATAATCTAATTTACTATCGTTAAACAGCAATGCCTAGCTGCACACAGTCATTAAATTATCCAATTGATTCAATAAATCTCACAACAAGAGAGGGAGAGAAAGGGAGATCCTGCCCTATCTACAAGCTTATATTGGGTTTTATATTTAGCTTTACTGTCATAGCTTCCCTCAAAGATTCCTGGGAATTACAATGCGGTGAGATGTTGATAGTCCCATGTTACCAACCCCAGCTCCCCTTCGCAGGACTACAGTTCCCAATTTCCTTGGGGAAAGGGAATAATTGTTAAACCTGTCTACACGCTGAGCATGGATGTGTCCTAAGCTGACGGGTGGGGAATCTATGGCGCTTTAGATGTTGGACTCCATTTCTGGTCAGCCCCAGCCAGCATGGCCTGTGCTTAAGTAACAGGGGAGTCATCCCCAATATTTTTCAGGATGGACCCAGCCCCCACCCCCAATTCTGTGGCGATCCTCCAAACAACACACCAGGGCAAAGCGTGTTCGCACTGGTGCGTCCCTTTTACGAAGGTAAGGTGAGTGGGGGTGAGGTGGGAGGCTGGATTGTCCCAGCCAGATTGAGAGGGTCACACCTGTGGCATCATGCACATGGGACACTCCCCACCCAATGTTGGGGGCAGCTCGGTACATCTGTTAGGGAAAGTGGCAAGTAAGGGACCAAAGGGAAGGAGGAATAGGAAGAATGGAGTAGACCCACAGAGACCAAAGGGATTCTGGGTTGGAAGCCAGGTGGCAAGTCTTGGTGAAGAAGAAGAAGAAGAGTTGTTTGGATTTGATACCCCGCTTTATCACTACCCTAAGTAGAATCATAGAATCATAGAGTTGGAAGAGACCACAAGGGCCATCGAGTCCAACCCCCTGCCAAGCAGGAAACACCATCAGAGCACTCCTGACATATGGTTGTCAAGCCTCTGCTTAAAGACCTTCAAAGAAGGAGACTCCACCACACTCCTTGGCAGCAAATTCCACTGTCGAACAGCTCTTACTGTCAGGAAGTTCTTCCTAATGTTTAGGTGGAATCTTCTTTCCTGCAGTTTGGATCCATTGCTCCGTGTCCGCGTCTCTGGAGCAGCAGAAAACAACCTTTCTCCCTCCTCTATGTGACATCCTTTTATATATTTGAACATGGCTATCATATCACCCCTTAACCTCCTCTTCTCCAGGCTAAACATGCCCAGCTCCCTTAGCCGTTCCTCATAAGGCATCGTTTCCAGGCCTTTGACCATTTTGGTTGCCCTCCTCTGGACACGTTCCAGTTTGTCAGTGTCCTTCTTGAACTGTGGTGCCCAGAACTGGACACAGTACTCCAGGTGAGGTCTGACCAGAGCAGAATACAGTGGCACTATTACTTCCCTTGATCTAGATGCTATACTCCTATTGATGCAGCCCAGAATTGCATTGGCTTTTTTAGCTGCCGCGTCACACTGTTGGCTCATGTCAAGTTTGTGGGTAGTCTCAAAGTAGTCTCAAAGCGGCTAACAATCTCCTTTCCCTTACTCCCCCACAACAAACACTCTGTGAGGTGAGTGGGGCTGAGAGACTTCAAAGAAGTGTGACTGGCCCAAGGTCACCCAGCAACTGCATGTGGAGGAGCGGGAAAGCAAATCTGGTTCACCAGATTACGAGTCCACCGCTCTTAACCACTACACCACACTGGCTTTTAAAAACATTTTATAAAATAGCCAACAGGAATCCGGTAAAAAGAAGGGTCCTTCTCCCCACCTTTCGGGACTTAGGGTCCTGACCGTTGGGCTCTGAAATAAGTGAATGTGCTGGGAATCAGAGGACTCTCCCTAAAAGGGAGTCTGATAGTTGGCTATTACTTCATTGGGTGCATTTATTTCAAAATGTGGCAAGCCATTCCTACTGTGTTTGGGGACCCTCCTGCTCATTCAACTGAATGAGCTGTGGACAACCTGCCCAAAAGTCTCACTCTGCTATGACTGATCCTAGCTGCTGTCTTGCAAATGCATTAGGTCCAAGAGGAAGGTTGGATATGGGGTCTCTCAGAGAGATGTGCTCTCGGGAAGATCAGGAACAGATCCCCTACCTGTTCTCCACCCCTCTAGATCTTCCCCTTGGCTTTAATCCTGCGCTGGGAGCATCTCCTGGGGAAGAATCCTGAGCTGTGGGGATCCTCATTCCCTGTCCTTCTGGTCAAGTATAAAACCTGAGACAGAATAGCCTGCAACTCACATGACAGATACTGACTAGGTTCATTGTTCCCTCATAAACACCATGCAGATGACATCACAGATCGCCACAGCAGCATTGTGGAGTATCACCTGTGACCACTCAAGTGACCCTGAACCAGGCTGAGCCCTTGCTTTTACTAAGAATGGTCTCAGAAATAAGCCTAAGTATTCTCCAAAATATTAGGAAATGTCCATGGCTTATTTTTGAGCCTATCTGAACCCAAATTAGAATTCCATGAACTTCCCCCATCCTAAATACCAGACAGAGGTGATGAACTGTGTTGCCATTGTCCTCTTTCACCATCTCTGTGTTTCATCTTTACATTATTTTTTTATTTGTTTCTCATTAGCTTCTAGTCTGTTGGTGGCACCAACTGTGACTCATAACCTTTCATTAACAAAGCAGGAACAGGCAAGTTCTGTTTTTTTGTGACTATCTATGCTTAAGACACCAGGTGAACATGAACTTACATGCCTTCTTGAAAAGGATTTCCTGGAACACATGCAAAACGATGCCCATTGTCAGAAGGTCAAAGAAAGTTAGCGCATAAATCTAAACTGTTGTGCTCAAAAGTGATGGGTGACTATTACTCTTTTCTGGTGTGAAGCCAATTGCTCTTTATCATGATCGTGATCATTCTAAGTTATACAACCTCAGGTGAGGGAGTTATTCGGAAGGAGGTACCCCAGAGAACACTAGATGCCCCCAAGAAGCACAGAGCAAGGATGCTTCTTCAGCAGTCTGAGTTGTCTCTGGATTTGTTGCCATTTGTACCTGGTCTGTGTCTGTGCTGGTGTAATTCTGCCTCTTCAACCAGTGTGTCCCCTGTTGCTGCCATATTATGATGGTTGTGGTGGTGATGATGGTGCAGTGAAACCAAGTTACCTGAACAGCAACACTGGGAGAGGAATCTGATATTGGCAAAGGATTTTCCCCAATTTATAGGGGGTGGGGGGAACCAAACCCAAAAAACTGGGCAAAATTAAACCCATTTCAGCAGGCCGCTCTGGAGTGAGATGCAGGTGGTGCTGGAGGAAAATGTGTCTGTCTCATCATGGCTATTAAGATAAATTAGTAAATGTGGCTGCAGGGGATGTGTGGGTGCCATTGAGGTAGGAGGGGGCTGCCTTTTGCATGGAGCTTGTCAGTGTTCCTCAACTGTGAGCCCCAAGATGCTCTAGGACTACAACTCCCATCATCCCTGACCATTGGCTAATCTGACTGGCGATGATGGGCGTCGACAACATCTGAGAACATTCATGGCTGATTTGCAAATTCAGGAAAACCACATGGCAGGGTTCTTAGGGGACTGTACCACTCATACACAAGTGCTGGACCGTGTTTTGAATCCTCAATGCTTAAGGGCTCTTCCAGATTACCTTTTTATGTATCATACTCCATGATTTCTTTGTATAAATCTTACCTAGTAATAGGACTATATCTTATCTTTTTTGACCATCTGTTCCGATTTGTTTAAAGGGTGGCTAAACAAGAATGCATTCCTTTTGATTTGCATCTTCCTGTTAATCATTTGTTCATCCCATACTTTTCAATCCATTTCCTTGTCACTTTCCTAACTTCAAAATGTCAGTTTGTTTTAAGAAGTGGTTTTGCTGCACTAAGGCAACAGAGCACTTTAATCAACTTTAATTGCACGAACTGAAATTTATGGTGTGCACCTGAATCACTTCTGCAAAATAGTGACAGTCTTGAAAATTCCTTACGCGAAGAAAATGAATGGCAGCCTAAAAATCCCCTTGCATGTAGAAAATTAAGCGTATCAGTGGGAAAGCCAGGCTTGTCCCCTTCTCCCTAATATGCTATTATTCTTATTCTTATTCTTATTCTTATTCTTATTCTTATTCTTAATTAATTAATTTTGTATACCACTTTATACCCACATGTCTCACAGCGGTTACACTTAGAACCTTCCAGTGGTTTTTCATGTGGAAAGCAGTCCAGTGGCACCTCAAAACAGAAATACCTCTCTATTTGATTTTTGTTTTTCCTAAAGGAATTAAAAATAGCAAGTGTCCTCAAGCTAGTCTTCAAGCTCAATTGCACAAAAGGCCATCAGAGGTAACTCCTGCGCCTTTATATCACACTAGCTTCATTGGGCGAAGAAGCAAGACAAGCAATGCCTCTTGCTCACCACCCTAGCCCAGCCTGTGTTGTGTGGCTATGAATCTCGGAGAGTGAGAGCTAAGCAGTAAAATCAGAAAGCATCCCTCCTGGTGTGGCATTTTGGTCAGGGAAGTCTCTACTGACAGCTGTAAGGAGAGATTGCATCATGGTGTCTGCTCCTTTGGAGGCAGGCCATGGCCAAATCCTGGCCTCTCTGGAATTTGGCAGGGAGACCAGAACTCCTCCTTTGCATTTTGACATAGATCCCAGCTGAAACCCTTTGGGGTTTTTTGTTAATAACAAATATACGCAAGTACAAACACAACTCTCTCACAAACACACACACTAAGAATTGCTCCTACCACTTTAAAGGGTAAAGGTAAAGGGACCCCTGACTGTTAGGTCCAGTCGCGGACGAATCTGGGGTTGCGGTGCTCATCTCACTTTATTGGCCGAGGGAGCCGGCATACAGCTTCCGGGTCATGTGGCCAGCATGACCAAGCCGCTTCTGGCGAACCAGAGCAGCGCACGGAAACTCTGTTTACCTTCCCGCCAGAGTGGTACCTATTTATCTACTTGCGCTTTGACGTGCTTTTGAACTGCTAGGTTGGCAGGAGCAGGGACCAAGCAATAGGAGCTCACCCCATCGCGGGGATTCGAACCGCCGAGCATCTGATCGGCAAGCCCAAGGCTCTGTGGTTTAGACCACAGCACCACTTTAAAGGCACCTAAACAGCAATTCATGTCAGAGATATCCTTTATGATTTGAGCCATTGCCGGAGATGAAAATACCTTCCACCTGGTGTCAGATCCTGAAGTCTACAGCCTATTGTTCCTACCTGGCCTGGCCCAAGACATTTTCCCACCTGAGACTAAGGGCAAGAGGACACCCTCACAGTTCCATGCCAAATGGGCTGGCAGCTGAATCTTATTTCAAATTTCAAATACAGTACTCCCACTTGTCTTCCCTTCGCTTTGCCAGCCATGACATCAGGAGCCTTGGCAGGAGTGGCCTGAGCCGTGGGCATGCTCATATTGATCAATGATGTCACTCAACATGTTAGTAAAGCTGTCTGTCATCATTGCAACAACATCATAAATGCAGCCTTGTGACAGGCATCTTATTTCTTACCCGCCCCTATAATGGTAGTGACAGCATGCTTAAAAAGTCAAAGGGTGGCATGTAGTTTCTGTTCAATCTATGCCATGAAATGTGGCAACCCTACAGCAGCCACAGAGGACAGTTTTCAGTTCACATGGGCTGTCAATTAAAGGCATTTCAAATCAGCACTTACTGATATGCATTCTGCTAGTGTAAACCCAGGACAAATAAGCTGAAAATTCAGCAAAAGTAACCCGTCCACTATTGGCTCATCGACAGGAAGCTGTTATTTAGAAAACAGATACACACACATGTCTGGTCAGAGTGACCTCTGCTGGGTTGCCCAAGGGAAAGTGACTTCCCATTATGAAGCGCTTGTTGTGGTTTTCTTTTGGCTCCCATCAAAGAAGGAAATTCCTAGTGGGAAGCAGGTCAGTACAACTTTTTCTACCTTTGACCACAGACACCCTGCACTCAGCCCAGGGGACCTCAGTGCTAGCTCCAACTGGCTGAGAAGCAGGGAGGCAACATCTGAGACCAGAGCTCTCTATCTTCCCAGCAAGGACAGAATGACATTCAGGTCAAGAGGAATTTGGGACAGTTTGCTATCAATGGATAGGTGCCTCTGTGAGGCTATAGTACAGAGGGTGTCAGCAATTTTTTTCAGCATGAAGCTGGTCCACTGTCCCTCAGACCTCGTGGGGGCCCGGACTATATATTGGGAAGGGGAATGAACAAATTCCTATGCCCCACAAATAACCCAGAGATACATTTTAAACAAAAGGACACATTCTACTCATGTAAAAGCATGCTGATTCCCAGACTGTCCACGGGCTGGATTTGGGACGGATCCGGCCCCCAGGCCTTAGTTTGCCTACCCATGCTATGGTAGCTCAGGCCCCGCTAGTGCAGTGAGCCAGAGAGGAAGGGTTAGCTGAAGGCCGGAAGTGGGTCTCTGAATGATGCAGGAAGACATTTTAAAGTATTGACCCCAGAGGGCAGGGCCGGATTTAGGTTTGATGAGGCCCTAAGCTACTGAAGTTAATGGGGCCCTTTATATAGCAGGCAGGGCCCATTACTTACATCATAGACGCCTACACAACACAGAACACTGTTGCTGTAAGTAGGTTTTATTTTATTTGTTTTTTATCTTAGATTTTGGAAATGTACATTCAGATTTTTTCCCCTTTAAGTGTTTTTGGGGCCCCCAAGAGAATGGGGCCCTAAGCTATAGCTTGTTTAGCCTATACATAAATCCGACACTGCCAGAGGATGTTTTGCTTCAGGTAGTAGTACACTGTCTTGGGCACAGACAGAACAGAAGCCTTGCTTGCAAGACATTCCACGGCAACCATTGACTACCCAGTGTGGTGTAGTGGTAAGTGAGTGACTTTGGGCTGTTCACTGTCTTTCAGCTGAGCCTATCTCACTGGGCTGTTGTGAGGATACAATGGAGGGGGTGGTAGAGAGAACCATGTATGCATATGCTACCTTGAGCTCCTTTGATAGATATCATTGCAATAAATAAAGAAAATCGGTGATGGTTCCACTGCAAGGTTTCATTGGAGGGAACAATAGTCAATAAGGTCCAAAGGCCCAATTGCAGAAAGACTTGAGTTTAAATTGTCCAAAGGGTGTGGGGGTTATTTTAGGAGCTTTTGTTGAGTAGGGTGGCCTTGGACATCCTTCTGCACAGTATCCAACCCTTTCCCAGACCTATAATCTGTGGGATGTTAGCATCCAAAATGCATATGAAGGCAGCCCTGTTTAGGGAAGCTTTTAATGTTTGAGGCATTTTAATATTGTGTTGGAAGCCACCCAGAGTGGCTGGGGAAACCCAGCCAGATGGGTGGGGTATAAATAATAAATTAGTAGTAGTAGTAGTAGTAGTAGTAGTAGTAAAGGGTTAATTGCAAGAGCTGTAGAACTCTATGGCATCATACACTCTGTGGCAGTTATGGCAATTGGTACAGTTATGGCACTTAACAGTCTTAACAGTTAACAAAATAAAAAAATTCCTTCCAGTAGAACCTTAGAGACTAACTAAGTTTGTTCTTGGTATGAGCTTTTGTGTGCATGCACACTTCTTCAGATACACTGAAACAGAAGTCACCAGACCTTTATATATAGTGAGAGGGTGGGGAGGGGTATTACTCAGAAGGGTGGTGGGAATGGGTGATGGGCTGATAGGTGTGGTAGACCTGTTGACAACTGTTTACCACACCTGTCAGCCAATCACCCATTCCCCCCCACCCTTCTGAGAAATACCGCTCCCCATGCCTGCACACAAAAGCTCATACCAAAAGCAAACTTAGTTGGTCTCTAAGGTGCTACTGGAAGGAGTTTTTTTATTTTGTTTTGACTATGGCAGATCAACACGGCTACCTAACTGTAACTTAACAGTTAACAGTTATACTTCATTGTATATTTAATCTGCAACTGCAAGTATACTAAGTATACTAAGTATACCTTCAACATCAAATTTGTTGGACTGGTCATGTTGTGCAGATGCCTGATGATCGTCTTCCAAAGCAACTACTCTATTCCGAACTTTAAAATGGAAAGTGTAATGCTGGTGGTCAACAAAAGAGGTTTAAAGATTCTCTCAAGGCAAATCTAAAACGAATGTAGTATAAACACCGAAAACTGGGAAACAATGGCCTGTGAGTGCTCCGAATGGAGAACAGCCTTTACCAAAGGTGTCGTGGGTTTTGAAGACGCTTGAACTCAGGATGCAAGGGAGAAACGTGCTAAGAGGAAGGCACGCTTGGTAAATCCACACTGTGATCAACTCCCACCCAGAAACCAATGTCCCCACTGTGGAAGGACGTGTGGATCCAGAACTGGCTTCCACAGTCACTTACGGACTCACTGTTAAGACCGTGTTTATGGAAGACAATCTTACTCAGCTACGAGCAATTGCCAAAGATGAAGAAGAAAGACTAAGTAAAAGTTACATGTTATTTAAACTTGCATAGTGTCTTGCATGGTTTTTACAGGACGGAAAAATAACTAATTAAAGGATCAAACAACCCAGGACCGTCTTCCGCATACTCTGCAAATGGGAACTAGAGTCTGCTTCCCACATAATCCACCCCTCCCTCACCAGATAATGATAAGGAAATCTTCAGGTGTGGCATAAGGCAGGTGAGGTGGGAAGGTGTTGACAATACAGATGGAAAAGATGAGAGAAGCTGGGACAGCTTTCTCAATTGCTGTGATGACACAAATGCACAATAACAAAGTAGAACTCTTGAAACTGGGTTGACCATTTCACTGATTTTTTCCAGGGGGAGAAGACGTTCTCCCAACAGTTTCTCAGGGATGAGGACTTGCCATTCGCCGCGGCTTTTGGAGTTTTGCTTTCGTTGCTGGAAGTTGCGGCAGCAGCAGCCACGACTGCATTGGCAGCCTGGCCACCATTTCTCATCCTCACCAAAGTCCGAGACCTAGTGAGATGTTCTGAATGCCGGCCACCACCAAAAAAACAGTGGAGACCAGCCCAAGAAAAATCTGCAAAGTGGCCTTCCTTTTCTCGGATGAAGTAGTGGTGAGACAAAGGGGGAAATGTGGGGAATTTTGGCTTAGCTATACTGCAGGCTTCCTCAAACTCGGCCCCCCAGATGTTTTTGGCCTACAACTCCCATGATCCCTAGCTAGCAGGACCAGTGGTCAGGGATGATGGGAACTGTAGTCTCAAAACATCTGGAGGGCCGAGGATGAGGAAGCCTGCTCTACTGTAATTATAATACAGTGGTACCTCGGGTTAAGTACTTAATTCGTTCCGGAGGCCCGTTCTTAACCTGAAACTGTTCTTAACCTGAAACACCAATTTAGCTAATGGGGCCTCCTGCTGCCGCTGCGCCGCTGGAGCACAATTTCTGTTCTCATCCTGAAGCTAAGTTCTTAACCTGAAGCACTATTTCTGGGTTAGTGGAGTCTGTAACCTGAAGCGTATGTAACCAGAGGTACCACTGTACTGGATAGGAGAGAGAAGCAGCAGCCATGAATCTCTCATACAACCAACCTTACAGAAGGAAGGACATAGCTCACTGGCAGAGCATCCGCTTTGCATGCAGAAGATCTCAGGTTCAATCCCCAACATCTCCAGGCAGGGCTAGGAAAAGACCCTGGACTCATAGAATAGTAGAGTTGGAAGGGATCATTTAGTCCAACCCCCTGCAATACGGGAATATGTAGCTGTCCCACATGGGGATTGCACCTGCAACCTTGGCATTATCAGCACCATAATAATAATAATAATAATAATAATAATAATAATAATAATAATTTATTATTTATACCCTGCCCATCTGGCTGGGTTTCCCCAGCCACTCTGGGCGGCTTCCAACAGAACACTAAAATACAATAACCTATTAAATATTAAAAGTTTCCCTTTAACCCAGCCACAGACAAACTCCGGCCCTCCAGATGTTTGGGACTACAACTCCCATCATCCCTAGCTATCAGGACCAGTGGTCAGGGATGATGGGAATTGTAGTCCCAAAACATCTGGAGGGCCGGTGTTTGCCTATGCCTGCTCAAACCAGCTGAGCTATCATAGGTCACCACTGCAGAACCACTGCCGGCCAGCGCAGACAATACAGGGTTAGATGGACCCAGTAGCTTCTTCTGTTAAGCACTTCCATTCCTAGAGGTGCCTCACTGAAGGAAGTACAGGATAGCTGGAGCAGGAAGGGAGAGAAGGCAGAGAGGCATCCACCAGATGTGCGCCCCTCCCCATTTCGGCCCTGGTCCAGCGGTTAGATGCAGGTGGCAGGGGGCCAGGGAGGTTTTAGCAACAAGGCTGTGACACAGCTCGGCCTCTCGGCTTCCATGCCCTCCCTGCTGCTCAGCTGTTTGACTGGTGGCCTGGCTCCCTGCTTCTAGGTTCATGTAAGGCCTGGAACGCTCCCCAATTATCCCTGGAAAATACCAGCTCGCGCATAAAGAGACAGCAATAATATTTTATTTGTGCTTTTTTATGATACAAGCTCTTGAAAGCAGTCCTGGCAAAGGGAGGCGAAAGTGATATATTATCATCTAATAAAGCAATTGAACATGACAGCTTTTAAGGAAGATCTGAGATGGGATCTGGTTACGGGTCTTCTGAGTGCATGCGGGGGGAGGGCAGGGAAGGGGGGGTGGAAGTGCAAAGGGAAGAAAAGCAGGTGGGACGAGAAGGCAGGAAACGTAAATACACCATTAGTGTGCAGAGGTGCTCCGCTTTCTGTTATTTTAACCAAGTCATAAATGTGGTTTATAGCCTTGCAAACAACATAAAGACGACAGCATTCCCAGCTAATCCTTCAAAACTATTACAGGGCTTTAGAAAGCACATAAAAATGCACGCACAAAACATGCCCCCACACTGGATACACATGCAGTTGCCGCTTGCGTGGGGTTTATTGGGGTTGCATGTGAAGACATTTTAAGCACATGTCTGCACTGAAGGTGTGCAGCCTGCCATGCAGCGCATTTAACATGCTTGCCTCCTCCCAGACACACATTCTGCAGGCTGCACACTTCCTGATCTAGCCACTCTCCTTTCTCTGCACTGCCAGGGGGGGGGTGATGGTGGAAGCAGACAGCAAGACACCACCCCCAGGAACTCAGGATGCCTACGAATAAGGATGGAGGGACGGAGGTATCGGTTTTGGTTTCTTTCGTTTCTCATTCTCCCAAGCTGAAATTCAGCTCTCCACATTTCCCCTGCAATTTGCAAATGTGTGTTGCTGTTGTTAAACCCTCGTGAAGAAATCGCCAGCATTTTAGTGCGAACAAGCTCATCTTCTGTATGCAGATTTGTCCAATATATAGTGGTACCACAGGTTACATATGCTTCAGGTTACAGACTCAGCTAACCCAGAAATAGTACCTCGGGTTGAAAACTTTGCTTCAGATGAGAACAGAAATTGTGCTCCGGCGGCGCGGCAGCAGCAGGAGGCCCCATTAGCTAAAGTGGTGCTTCAGGTTAAGAACAGTTTCAGGTTAAGAACGGACCTCTGGAACGAATTAAGTTCTTAACCCGAGGTACCACTGTACACCTCTTTGCAAAACAATTTCCCCAATATCATGCATTTTGTACTTTGCTTTCACTGATATATATTTTTTTTAATGTCCGCCTTACCCTAATAATGTGCATTTTTGAATGCATTACTCAGCAAGAGAGCTGCATTGCAAAATTCGGAGGAGTGGGAATTTCCAAAGCCAGCTGCGTTTCAGTTCACATCCTTGCAGAAATTGCTTCTCCCGTGAATGCAAACTGCATTGGAATTTTCCCCATCCCTTCACCCCTTTCAGATGCAGGTCATGGGGAAGACTGAAAGAGGAGACCTGCTAGGGTGCTCAGACACATGTGGTGGTGGGCAAAGATTGAGGAAACTGTTTCACTCTAGGGGCCACTTTCTCTTCTAGGCAACCTTCCAAGGGCCACTTGCCCTTGGTGGGCAGGGCCAAAGGAAAAAGAGGGGGGAGCGGCAAATGTATTTTTTGCCTTTATGCAATAGGCTAGCTTCTGCACACACTTAACACCTCATCTCTATCCTCCATGAAGAAGAGCATCATCAGAGCCAGACATGTTCCAGCCAGGCAAAAACACTTGAGGTGCAAAGCAAGGGCCAGTGAAGACAGTTCCAAGGGCAAGATAGAAAGATCTGAAGGATTCCATTCAGCCCCTGGACTTCAGGTTCTCCCCACGTCTCACTGCAGGCTATTGCAGAGCGACTGCACAGATGGGCAGACAGTTGATCAGGGTCTACTGACAGATCTCTGGATGATTTGCAGTACCATAGAATCACCTAATCGTAGAAGGGGCCACAAGGGTCTTCTAGTCCAACCCCCTGCAATGCAGGAATCTCAGCTCAAGCATCCATGACAGATGGCCACCCAACCTTTGCTTAAAGACCTCCAAGGAAGGAGAGTCTACAACCTCCCGAGGGAGACCGTTCCACTGTCGAGCAGCTCTTACCGCCAGAAAGTTCTTCCTAACATTTAGCCAGAATCTTCTTTCTTGTAATTTGAATCCATTCCATTGGGTCCTACCTTCTGGAGCAGCGGAAAACAAGCTGCTCCATCTTCCAAATGACAGCCCTTCTAAAATCTGAAGGTGACTACCATATCTCCTTTCATTCACCTCTCTTCTAGGTTAAACATACCCAATTCCATCAACTGTTCCTCATCAGGGCCCTATATGCTCTACTTGGAGCTTCTCTCACACTTGAACTGGAGCCTGCAGCACAACTATTGACAGGTATGATGATGCCTTGTTAACATCTGTGCTCAGAGATCTCACTGGTTGCTAATCTGATACCGAGCCAAGGTCATTAGGGTTAGTAGAAAGGTACAGGGACCCCTGACCATTAGGTCCAGTCGTGACCGACTCTGGGGTTGTGGCGCTCATCTCGCTTTATTGGCCAAGGGAGCCACCGTACAGCTTCCGGGTCATGTGGCCAGCATGACTAAGCCGCTTCTGGCGAACCAGAGCAGCGCACGGAAACGCCGTTTAGCTTCCCGCCAGAGTGGTACCTATTTATCTACTTGCACTTTGACGTGCTTTTGAACTGCTAGGTTGGCAGGAGCAGGGGCTGAGCAACGGGGGCTCACACCATCGCAGGGATTCAAACCACCAACCTGATTGGCAAGCCCTAGGCTCTGTGGTTTAGACCACAGCACCACCCGTGTCCCAGGTTAGTACACAAAGCTCTTAAAACTTGGCACCTGCTTACCTAAAATATGTCCTTACCCCACATCTGAACACTCACCTGCTTTGATTGGCGGAATGGGCACTACTATAGGTGCCACATACTACCTGTTCTGCATTTGTAAGAACTCGATTATTTCGTGTGGCTGCACCTAAGCTTTGGAACTCCCTGCCTATTGATATCAAGAAGGAACTTTCGCTTTATTCTTTGAGGCACATGCAAGAAACATTCTTCTTTAGACAAGCTTACCCACATGCCCAGAAATGCTGGTGTGAATTTTAAGCTGATTTAGTATTTTAACTTTTTGGATGTTTTAAAGTATTGTAATTTCCCCCCTTGGTTTTCTTGTTTTATCTTTTTGCAAACCACTTTGAGGTTTGCTTGCTTGCATGCTTGTTTTTACAATCAAGCAGTGTATAAATGTTATGAAACAGAATTTTAAAAAGGCTTGGTTTCCAAAGCCCTTTATCATCTTGGTCGCTTTCCTCTGCATACGTTGCAGCTTGACAATATCCTTCTTAAACTGTGATGCCCAGAATTGGACACAGTATTTCAAGTGTGGTCTGACTAAGGCAGAATAGAGCGATATTATTACTTCCCTTGATGGACACTATTCTTCTGTTGATGCAGCCTAGAATAGTATTAGCTTTCATTGCTGCTCCATCATACTGTTGACCAGTGTTATATTTGTGGTCTACTAAAACCCGTAGATCCTTTTCACATGTATTTCTGCCAAGCCCTTAGTAGAGCTGCAAGAATTTCTGACTCCCTATTGTTTGACAGTAGCAACAACAAAATGATTTTTCCCACCTGTCAGGAGAAATGAAGGAAAGCTAACCAGGAATGAACTTTTGTGTAAAAAACTTTGGGTTTGATTCAACTAGGGATGCCATATTTCAAAATTGTTGAGCTTCCCCACCCACAAAAAAAATGAAATTCGACAAAATCTAGACTTCCAACATTGGTTGCCATAGGTCCGGATTTCCCTGGACATTTCAGTGATTACTGCCCAGAGACTGCTTCCGACTGAAATATTACGGCTATGTCTGGGAAATCCCAGACCCTAACTCAACCAACTAGTCCCATCAGCAGAAGTACAGTGGTACCTCGGGTTACATACGCTTCAGGTTACATACGCTTCAGATTACAGACTCCGCTAACCCAGAAATATTACCTCGGGTTAAGAACTTTGCTTCAGGATGAGAACAGAAATTGTGTGGCGGCAGCAGGAGGCACCCCAAGTGGTGCTTCAGGTTAAGAACAGTTTCAGGTTAAGAACGGACCTCCGGAACGAATTAAGTACTTAACCCGAGGTACCACTGTATATACACAAGGTACACAAAAGGGCTTCCACTAGCACAATAGGGCTCCCCCCTTCCTCCCCTCCCCAGAACCCCCAAATTGGCTCAGGGTGGCAAAAAACAACAGCCCTAGAACAGCAAACGGGGGGGAAAGAGGGCAAATTGTTCCATCAGGAAAGCAGAAATACTTGCATGGATGGAGCTATCTGCTCTGTTCAGTTCCGGCCGGGGAGGGCGGGGTACCAATAAAATTTTGATGATGATGATGATGATGATTAGTGCTGAAAACCAATTCCTAGGCTCAGAATGTGCTCAGAGGCACTCTTTTCTTTCATTCTAACCATGTGTATTTTGCACACATGGCTATGATCAGGCAATATTGGGGTGTATAAGCAGGGTTCTAATTTGGGTGGCTGGGGCAGGGGGCACTCCACAAGTAGAGGCGGCTCCCTAACTTCACCCAGTTGCCTTCTACAAGTTGAAGAATGATAGGCAACACGGATGGGGAAGAAGAGGAGCAGAGGGTAAGACCCGAACTAATGGATTCAAGTTACAAGAAAGGAGATTGCGGCTTCACATCTGGATGGACTTTCTGGCAGTAAGAGCAGTGTGATAGCCTGGGAATCTGACTCAGAGGCTGAACCTGAGGAATCCCAGCCTGCACAGGAGTCCCCGCCTCCAGGGCCGGCTGAGCTGGGGCAGGGGCTTGAGTCTGAAGGGCCCACACCTGTGCCGGATCCTCAGGAGCAGACACCAGCTGAATCCACTCTGGCTCCGGAGGTGATTGAGGACCCATTGCCTGCAGGTGCTCCTCTCCCAGCCCTTTCAGGGGAAGGTGAGGTTGCCTCTGGGTCCAGTAACCCTCCAGCCTCTCCTGAGCTGCAGAGGCTCAGGGCAGAGAAGCGGAGGGAACTAAGTTCTCGCAGGAGCAGTGCGAGAGGCCGGGACCGCCCTAGGCCTCAGAGGAGATAAAGGCCAGTCAGCCCAGTCCCAGGTTGCGGGAGCAACATCGCTGGAAACCTGTTCCTGCCAGCACCCTGACCTGCTCTTCGGGAGTTCCTGACCACGCCCGGCTCCTTGCCTTGGACCCCGCTTCGCCCTTGACGGACAGTCTCCAGACCCTCAATCCAGGACCAGACTCAGACCACGCTGCACAGTAACCCCCCCCCCGGGACCAGCACAAGCAGTTTGGCAGTGGAATGGACTCCCATGAGACATGGTGGACTCTCCTTCCTTGGCGGTTGGATGGCCATTTGTCATGATTTTTTAGCCGTGATTCCTGAATTGCAATACAAGGCTGGACTGGATGATCCTTGAGATCCCTTCCAACTCCACAATTCTATGAACTGATGGTTTGCTCATTCCCACCCCTGCTGCTCATGTGTAGGGTTCCTACAGAAGCAGTTTGCTTGAACAGGATGGCCCATGAGCACACCCCGATGAGGACAGGGTTGAGACTGAACAGCTGGACAAATATTGACTGGCGTATGAAGCTGTCAAGACCACATTTATAATTTCCTGGGGTGGTTGCAGCCTGATATTTTGGACGCTTAGCAGAATGTCTCAATATAATTTCATTTCATTTGTCCTCCCTGAAGGCCTAAATAAACATTATGAGGGGCATGTCTCCTCCACACATCTCCCGCTGAGTCACACCTAGTAAAAGAAATGGGACAACACCATGCATTTCCTTGTCTCTGCTCCAGTTCATTGGCAGCTCTTCAGGGTGTGAGCACTACAGCATTCCTGCTTGCCAGATGGAACAAGTTCCTTTCTCCTCTTGCCCATATTGTTCTGGGAGTTCTCCTGATGCTCCAGAGCAGAGTTGGAGGAGGCATGGGGGTACAAATGGGGGGAGCGGGTGGGATCTCTTGTGCTGGCTTCCACTAGCGTGTGGGGCTGAACCCAGGCCACAGGATGGGAGGAAAACACAGATGATGTTGGACTGTCACATTTTGATAGCAACAGCTTCTGGGAAATG
Organism: Podarcis siculus; assembly: GCA_034642415.1. NCBI lineage: Eukaryota > Metazoa > Chordata > Lepidosauria > Squamata > Lacertidae > Podarcis > Podarcis siculus. The sequence goes on along the minus strand of JAXCMG010000064.1, from coordinate 1,103,259 downwards.
TGTGTGTACAAAGGATGGAGAGTCCAGGGAAAAGTGCTTGTGAGAAAGCAACCGTGGTGTCAGTTACTTCATTTATTGCTGTATTTGCTTACGAATGGAGGGAATCATTTGTCTTGTTTGCATCAATTGACAAAGTGTAGTGGCCCAGACATAAAGTTAAAGCTATGGTTTCCCCAGTAGTGATGTATGGAAGTGAGAACTGGACCACAAAGAAGGCTGATCGCTGAATAATTGATGCTTTTGAATTATGGTGCTGGAGAGTCCCATGGACTGCAAGAAGATCAAATCTATCCATTCTGAATGAAATCAGCCCTGAGTGCTCACTGGAAGGACAGATCCTGAAGCTGAGGCTCCAATACTTTGGCCACCTCACGAGAAGAGAAGACTCCCTGGAAAAGACCCTGATGTTGGGAAAGATGGAGGGCACAAGGAGAAGGGGACAACAGAGGACGAGATGGTTGGACAGTGTTCTCGAAGTTACCAGCATGAGTTTGACCAAACTGTGGGAGGCAGTGGAAGAGAGGAGTGCCTGGAGTGCTCTGGTCCATTGGGTCACGAAGAGTCGGATACGACTAAACGACTAAACAACAATGGCCCAGCCCTTGCCGGACTTCTCAAAACTGGATCTTCTCCATCATCCCCTTCTTTGAGATTCCACCCTCCTTTTCTCCACCCACTTTCTTAAATGATATCATGACTTCCTCCAGGGCTGTCTTAAGCATATCTGGCACCGTGGTGCAAAGATCCCTCCGGTGCCCCCCCCGGTTTCCCAGCGTTGCTGACCTTTTTTTAGGGAGGATGGCACTGCCAGTGACGCACCCAGCTTTGCGGAGCTGGAGGAGGCGGGCAGCGGCTGGAGGACAGCTCCTCCGACAGGGAAGAGGAGGATGCTGGACCTGGCAGCTCCTGGCTCAGCTGGAGGCGGGCGAGGGTGGCAAGCTGATGCCAGGAGGCGCCACGTCCAGCCTCCGCATCTTCCATTGTGCCCTCCAGAACTTGGCGCCCTGGCGCCCTGCGCCACTAGCCTCTATGGGTAAGACTTCCTCTCTAAGCCAAACACGGCCATAGATAACTTTAAACCGTGGAAGATTCCGTCTCCCTGAATTTTATTATAGGAGATAAGCCTAGGTAATCTTATGTGACACAGTTTGGCCATGAAATCTACAGCTCTGCCGTACGGCAGGCATGTAGCAAAGGGAAGGAGACATCTCTGCAGCTACGTCTGTGCTTTAGTGAGCAGCTTGTGTTAAACATCTCATTGCCTTCCACAAGCCTCACCCAACCAGCGGCAGATTAATATTGGATGAAAAATGCTCTTTCACATCCTCAGTCATAAACTTCTGGAAAAGATGCTTCACGGTGGCCTTGGGAGCCCTGATTCCAAGGTGAATGCAGATAAATATAAGGCTTAGGGCAGAAACAGGGGGATTTTCCAAGCACTGTTTGCAAATTGTCCCTTTCCAAACATGCCAATATGCAAGGTTAAATGTACATACTTTCACAGTATAATGATTTTTATTAATTTTCATTTATAACAATCCAATAAAAGGCACATTAATACAACACCAAATTACAATACAATTAAAAGAGCCAATTATTCAATACCAAATTAAACAATTTTATTTGACTTCCTGTGCTCTGGTCTTCGGAGGTTGTTCTGCTTTCGTCCTGCTCCAAAACTCTTATTTAGTCCAAATGCGTCTGTGCTAATATTGATCCTTTATTTTATTTTAACAGCCACTGATCTGGTGACTTTCATTCGTATTTAAATATTCCATATCCATTAATTTTGCAAGGGGGTTCTCATCCTGTGAATTTCTGTGTGAAATGCTCATTTTACACTCATCCTTTCTTTTCCTGTTGTAATCTGACGTCTTCAACTACTTTTGCAACCTCTAAGGAGACATAGGGAATTTTATCTCTGTTAAATCTGGTATGAACTGACAGGTTCCGCACACACTCCCTGCAGCTTGGAAGGTAGTGATTTTGCATTCTGAATTTTGCAATGCTGTCCTTAGCTCAATTTAAAGGATGGAGTCCCTTGACAGTGACTTGAATCTGAGGCTGGATCTAGACACATCAAAAAAAGTTTCAGGAAAACGCATTGTAAACCTCATAAAGGGAAATCACGTTGCCGAAAGACAGAACTCTACAGCGCCATCTGGCGTCACAGTGTTATAACACATTCAAAACGCCTTAACAACAACAACAACAAATGGAGCTGAGTCCAGAAACAGACTGATCCATCTGCCTCTAGTCAGCACCATTGCTATGCATAAACTTATAGCCATACCATATTGCACCAGAACTCCCTGTAAAAGACCCTGATGTTGGGAAAGATGGAGGGCACAAGGAGAAGGGGATGGCAGAGGACGAGATGGTTGGATAGTGTTCTCGAAGCTACCAGCATGAGTTTGACTAAACTGTGGGAGGCAGTGGAAGACAGGAGTGCCTGGCGTGCTCTGGTCCAGGGGGTCACGAAGAGTCGGACGCGACTAAACGACTAAACAACAACATTGCACCAGAAGGGAATCTCCAGGCTGAGGGCCTAATTAGATGGGCCAGGCCTCCCCATTTTGCCTATGAGTCCATTTCAGCCAAGCCCCACACCCCTGCCCTACACCTGACATCATAGATATGACGTCAGATGTGGGGCACATAAAGGTGTGGGCGCATCAGTTTGCCCTTAATAATTGAAATCAGGTGGGTGCCATTCACTGTTGATTATATGATCTGTAACAAAAGGCAGACGAATCCCAAGAACATGCAAGCAGACTTCCCTTCCCCCGCTTCCCAAAGGGCACCTGATCCAAGCTTGCTGAAAGCAAATGATGAATAATCTACCCTTTTATTTTGGCACCTTGTTCCAGTGGTAATTCACCCTTCCTGTTAAAATCATAAAACAAAGTTATAGAGCGTTCACTGTTTGGAAGGGATTTAGAATAATGATTCTAACGTGATTTACAAAGGGTAGGCACTCAGCTGAACAGCTCCGGATAGGCAGCTTATACCCATTTGTGGGGTTCTGTTGGCCTACGAGATCTGCAGGACTATCAATTAAGCAAGAACGCTGGTTGTGAAGGGAATTCCATGCACACAGAGAATGACTTACCGTACTTCAGTAGTCACAGAATTCAGGTGGTGGTGCAACTGACAAGTCTTGGATGGGTGTGGAAACCAGTGTCAGACCTCTTCTCAGTAGGGACGTTGCCAGGGCTGGATTTAGGTTTGATGAGGCCCTAAGCCACTGAAGTTAATGGGGCCCTTTATGTGTCTAGCTGTCCTTTGTCAACAACAAATTGTCGCAGTTTTTTGTGTTGAATATATGCTATGTGGTAATTTATGGACCTAATAGATATCTAAAGCCATTTGCCACTGTCGCTGTATGTAGGTTTTATTTTATTTGTTTTTTATCTTATATTTTGGAAATGTACATCCAGTTGTTTTTTTCTCCTTTAATTTTTTTTGGGGGGCCCAAGAGTGTGGGGCCCTAAGCTATAGCTTGTTAAGCTTATATGTAAATCTGGAACTGGATGCTGCTAATAGGTAGTCCAGGCCCCCCAAAACCCAGTTGTTGTGTTCTGTGCAGTGCTGATGAGACCCAGCCACCAAACCTCTTAATTTTGCTTGTAGGAAGATGCAATAGCTGAATAGGGTGGGGAAAGAGATAGGTGCAGGACCAGTTCAAAAGACTAGACTTCACTGTCCAAAATGGGGGCCAGGAGGTGTCACCCAGCATTATTCTCTCTCCTTCTCTCCCACCACTGCAAGTGTGGTGTAGTGGTTCAGAGCGGTGGACTTGTAATCTGGTGAGCCAGGTTCGATTCCCCGCTCCTCCACATGGAGGCTTATTTCTGAGCCCATTCTTAGTAAAAGCAAGGGCTCAGCCTGGTTCAGGGTCACTTGAGTGGTCACAGGTGATACTCAACATTGCTGCCGTGGCGATCTGTGATGTCATCTGCATAGTGTTTATGAGGGGACAATGAACCTAGTCAGTATCTGTCATGTGAGTTGCAGGCTATTCTGTCTCAGGTTTTATACTTGACCAGAAAGACAGGGAATGAGGATCCCCACAGCTCAGGATTCTTCCCCAGGAGATGCTCCCAGCGCAGGATTAAAGCCAAGGGGAAGATATAGAGGGGTGGAGAACAGGTAGGGGATCTGTTCCTGATCTTCCCGAGAGCACATCTGTCTGAGAGACCACATATCCAGCCTTCCTCTTGGACCTAATGCATTTGCTAGACAGCAGCTAGGATCAGTCCTAGCAGAGTGAGACTTTTGGGCAGGTTGTCCACAGCTCATTCAGTTGAATGAGCAGGAGGGTCCCCAAACACAGTAGGAATGGCTTGCCACATTTTGAAGTAAATACACCCAGTGAAGTAATAGCCAACTATCAGATTCCCTTTTAGGGAGAGTCCTCTGAGTCCCAGCACATTTGCTTATTTCAGAGCCCACCGGGCAGGACCCTAAGTCCCGAAAGGTGGGGAGAAGGAAGGGAAAAGGAGATTGTTAGCTGCTTTGAGACTCCTTAGGATAGTGATAAAGCGGGATATCAAATCCAAACTCTTCTTCTTTATCATCTCCCTTCCTCACCACCAGCCTGCTTATTCTTTCTTCCCATTCTGCTTCCAAGTTGGCAGCATCTAGCTCTTTACCTCTCTGCCTTGCTCTGGAGAAGGGCTGTGGATGTCCTTCCGCAGACTGAGACATTCTGGGCAAGGTAGCCAGGAGAGGATCTGCGCCACTGCTTGCTTCGCCATGGTGGCTACAGGTTTTGCATAAGCTGATGCAAAGATATATAGTTGGGTTGGTATTTATTCAATGCCCCCTGCTAAACCCATAAGGTAGTCCACCTATCTTGCAAGATTCTTATCAAGAGATGAGCAGACACGGCAACCCATCCAGCTCATGCGGCACAGGGTGGGAGGAATTAATCAGAATAAATATAGAGCGGCATAAATCCTGCGCCTGTGTACTGTGTTGCACCTGGAACTGGAGCCAGACCCACAGCACATATGCTGCGATATGCATCTGACTTGCCCATGCTGCAGGTCTAGCCCAGCAGGTGCCGTCTGCTTGTTGACAGGTGTGATGTGCAGCCCAATTACACAGGCCTGTCGGGCATGAGTGAAATGCAATTCAAAATAACATGAGGAGAGAAGATGGACTTCACGTCATGGCTTTCCAGTCTAATTAGCTGTCTTACCGGGGCTGTTGGGCTTGTTGTTGTAGTTGTTTTTTAATCCTGCAATTCATCCAAGGACTTTACGGCAGCATATATGGTTGCCCCCTTTCTCCTCGTGAAAATCATGTAAAGTTCAGACCCTCCAAGTGTCCCTATTTTCCAGAGACAGTCCCAGATTTACTGAAGCCATCCCTGTTTTTTATTTGATCCCAGAATGTCCCGCTTTTCCTTGGGATGTCCCTACTTTCATCAGAGTAATATCGGAGGGTATGGAGTTATGTGACCCCCGAGTCAAGGAGATAAGCAACTATACAGCCTTTAGAAGATATCTGAAGGCAGCCCTGTATAGGGAAGTTTTTTAGTGTTTAATTTAATAAACATAATAATAATAATAATAATAATAATAACAATTATTATTATTATTATTATTATTATTATTATTATTATTATTTATTACTTATACCCCGCCCGTCTGGCCAGGTCTCCCCAGTCACTCTGGGCAGCTTCCAACAGGATATTAAAAACACAATAAAACATCAAACATTAAAAACTTCCCTAAACAGGGCTGCCTTCAGATGTTTTCTAAAAGTCAGGTAGTTGTTTATTTTCTTGACATCTGGTGGGAGGGCGTTCCACAGGGCGGGCACCACTACCAAGAAGGCCCTCTGCCTGGTTCCCTGTAACTTTGCTTCTCGTGGTGAGGGAACTGCCAGAAGGCCCTTGGCGCTGGATCTCAGTGTTGGAAGCTGCCAAGAGTGGCCGGGGTAATCCAGTCAGATGAGCAGATTATATAAATAATATAATTATTATTACTATGGAATAGGACTTCCCTGTTTTTGAGAGTCCCAAGACTGCAAGAAGATCAGACCTATCCATTCTTAAGGAAATCAGCCCTGTGTGCTCACTGGAAGGACAGATCCTGAAGCTGAGATTCCAATACTTTGGCCACCCCATGAGAAGAGAAGACTCCCTGGAAAAGACCCTGATGTTGGGAAAGACTGAAGGCACTAGGAGAAGGGGACGACAGAGGACAAGATGGTTGGACAGTGTTCTCAAAGCCAGCAGCATGAGTTTGACCAAACTGCGGGGGTGCCTGGCGTGCTCTGGTCCATGGGGTCATGAAGAGTTGAACACGACTCAACAACTAAACGACAACAGTTTTCATCAGAGAAATGTCAGAGGGTATGAAAGTGTATGGAGGGATGCGGGTGGCACTGTGGGTTAAACCACAGAGCCTAGGACTTGCCGATCAGAAGGTCGGCGGTTCAAATCCCCACGACGGGGTGAGCTCCCGTTGCTCTGCCCCAGCTCCTGCCAACCTAGCAGTTCGAAAGCATGTCAAAGTGCAAGTAGATAAATAGGTACCGCTCTGGCAGGAAGGTAAATGGCGTTTCTGTGTGCTGCTCTGGTTCTCCAGAAGCGGCTTAGTCATGCTGGCCACATGACCCAGAAGCTGTACGCTGGCTCCCTCAGCCAATAAAGCGAGATGTGCGCCGCAACCCCAGAGTCGGTCACGACTGGACCTAATGGTAAGGGGTCCCTTTACCTTTACTTTACCTTAGGAAAGTGTATTAGGGTTTAGAACCCAGAGTGACCCAGAGTCATCAGGGGCAGGGGATTGGGATCCTTCTAGACTCATGGGGAAATATTGTGCTTCAAAATGTATGATACAGTGCCGTTTCTGTGCAATGCCGTATGCTACACCATCTCCTTTAGAGCAGGAACAAGCAATTCAACTTTCATGGTATTGTATACATGTCAGACTACCCATTTCACAGAGCCATATTCATGAGCATCCCATAACCGCACACACCACATTAAATTCCTTTTGGCACAATAAGCATTAATATAGAAGGGACTTCACACAGCTATGCAGTGAACGGTATGTTCCTGAATGAAACTCTGTGAAGTAGATAAACTACAGATCGAGTGGGATGACTGGAAGTGATTTGATTAGAAGACAATTTAATAGCAGCTTCCAGCTAGTCCCTCTTATTTTCTGCAGTTTGATGGTGTGATCCTGCCTTTGCTCTGTCAATAGCTGGTATCCACCACCCAACACAAGCCAACAATTCTCATTTAAGCAATTTTTACTAGCCATCAATATTCACTAAAGAACCACCTCTAGCTATTAACCAGACCAAGGCCCAGGTTTGTCTTGCTTTGCAAGGTCATAATACTGTGCAGTTGTATCTCCATTAAGTCCTCTGAGTTTCCCGCCCACCAAACTGCTGTATTCCAAGTTTCTGTCTCCGACTCGGTAACCAAGACTTACATGTTTTTCTCATGTTTAGACACAACTCCAAGCCAAGCTCCATTCCCAGCTTTCTTTCTCTCTTAAATACAACTATGGCTCCTTAATGCCATTTGCTATTCTTGTCTCAAACTGGGTCAGGACAAGACATCAAATAAAAGCAAATTATATGGTTCCAGCATGCAATTTTCGTTGTTGCTGCTCCGCTGACTCTTGGAGTTTTCCACCTTCTCCCATCAAATCTCTTGACCATTATTGGTCCATGAAACAAGGTGGCAAAATAGTTTTCTCTTTGCAGTTCGCTTAGCAGCTACTAATTCACCTTTGCTTTAACGAGTCACATGACGCAATCCCATTTTGGTTATTTCGAATCATGTCGTTACATGGGCTAATTAAGCAATAAGACACAACAGGGCATGGGTTTATTGTGTAATATTTTATGCCAAGGTGTATATTCACTCTACTTGGGTGTGAGTGATTACACAATAATTTAAGCGTCAAAAGGCTCAGGTTGCAATTTAAAATACAATATTAATTTTTTTTTAAATATTTAATTTGGGGGTCGTGGGATGGGCTGCAGGACCTTTTAAAAAAATCATTTTTGCTGAAAGTAACATAAAAAGAGAATGCTCACTTTTCCTTCCCAAAGCACTGAATACAATGCAGTCCAGACCAGACAAGATGGCTCTCATGGCAAAGAGATTACACTTTTATGGTTACATCCAGTATAACAGAGCATCTGTCTCCAGATGTTAGGAATGCTACAATTACCAGAGAGCTCACAATTTTTGGCATCTGTGACCATTTGAACTATAAATTGGGTTTATGGATGTGAATAATTTCCTTTAATCATATAATGGAGGAACTCTGTAGTTCAGGGGTGGGAAACCTGTGGCCCTCTGATGTTGTTGGACTACAACTCCCATCATCCCTATCATTAGCTGTGCTGATTGGGGATGATGGGAGTTGGAGTCCAATAACATGTAGAGGGTCCAATGAATCCTGGAAGGCCACAGTTCCTCTTTCCTGTCATAGTCGGTGAGCAATTCATAACTGGCGTTTTGTCCGGTGCATTGTTTATGAACATCGGAGTTTTCGAGGATTAGAAATGGGAAAAAGGAAGGAAGGATTAGAAATACATAAGAAAGGCAACTCACCATTGGAACCCCTGTGTGGATTTAGCATCTGGTTTGCTGGAAGGGGATGAATTTTGGCGTCACACGGGGCGCTGCAGAAATTTCTGCCACTGTTAACCCTCGCAAACAACCACAAGAGTATACAAAGACATTCTGAGCTCATTTTAACAGGGTATTTGAATGTTCCAAAACAAATTCATGCGTGTGGTGTCAGAAGAAAAGTCCTTATAGCTAGCACAATGCTACTACGAAGTAAGACCTGTTGAATTCAGTACTGCTTACACCCAGGAAAGTGATTATGAGTGCAGCAAGTTTGTTTCTGTAGATCGGTTTTAGGGGGATTTTTGGTGGAGGGACCCATACTCCAGTGGTACCATGGGTAACAGACGCCTCAGGTTACAGACTCTGCTAACCCAGAAATAGTACCTTGGGTTAAGAACTTTGCTTCAGGATGAGAACAGAAATCATGCTCCGGTGGCACAGCAGCAGCGGGAGGCTCCATTAGCTAAAGTGGTGCTTCAGGTTAAGAACAGTTTCAGGTTAAGAACGGACCTCCAGAACGAATTTTCGTATATTTCGCTCTATAAGACGCACCAGACCACAAGACGCACCTAGTTTTTGGAGGAGGAAAACAAGAGGAAAAAAATTCTGAATCTCAGAAGCCAAAACAACGAGAGGGATTGCTGCGCAGTGAAAGCAGCAATCCCTCTTGCTGTTCTGGCTTCTGGGATAGCTGCGCAGCCTGCATTCGCTCCATAAGACCCACACACATTTCCCCTTACTTTTTAGGAGGGAAAAAGTGAGTCTTATAGAGCAAAAAATATGGTAAGCTCTTAACCTGAGGTACCACTGTATATTGTTTTACGCCAATGTTTTCCATTGGCGTGAGCACACACACACACACTTCAACAACAGAAATCAATAGATTTTTTGGACTATTTTGTGTCCTAGCTCCTTTTTGCTTTCAGGGAAGCATCATAGCTCAGTGGGAGAGCATCTGCTTGGCACACTGACATTCCCAGGGTTCAGTGCAAGCGACTCCAGGTAAATCTGAGAGAGAACCATGTCTGAAATCTTGAAGCACTGCTGCCAGCCAGTGTCAGACAATAGTGAGCTAGCTGGACCAATGGTCTGATTCAGTACAAGGCAGCATCTTAATTCCTTATGGGCACGTAAATGGATCCTGGAAAACTGGCAGTTTTGAAATGCATTCAATTCGCATGAGCATCTGTTTTGCACAAATTCCCGTTGGCTACACCAATATTATACTTCTTCTTTTGAGTTTGAAAGCATCAGCCAGGATATGTTATCATCCTTCCTGCTCTGCCTGCCCTGACTCTGTTCTTCCAAGTGGCATTTGACTCAGCGCAGTGTGTGTGTGTGTGTGTGTGTGTGTGTGTGTGTGTGTGTGTGTACTTGGTTGGGCTGGGCTGCAAGCCAAATTCTTGGATGACAGAGGCCTCCATGGACGTCTGCTATGTCGATGGCATAAGAGACTCGGGAGACAATTTGATGAGTCTCTCTCTCTGCCCCCATTCACCCTCGCATTCTTTCTCTGACTCAGATATTCAAGCGTCACCGACTCCTGAATGTCGGGGATAAGCAAAGGAGACTCATGAATTACCCATGGCATGAAACCATCGTTGGGTAAAGATCAATCCGCAGAGAGGACAGCCACACAAGGGACTGGTGGCTCATTGTTCTGAGAAGCAGAGTTGAGGTGAAGAAACAAGACACAAGGGAGAGCGGCAGGAGAAGCATTTGCCAAAGCCACTCCTTACTAGGGGTGCAGTGCATGTTACTGTTGCTTCAAGGCCAACTGAGGAGCAGTAAGAGAGACACTGCAATTCTCTGCACTTCAATGGGATTGCATGGTAACCTACGCATATCATTTATTTAAACTGCTGATCTCCATCTTTAATGCTCAAGGAAACTTAGAGGTGCAACCAACTAAGTTATTCTCAAATGGACAGAACTTGGGTCCGTAAATTTCAGTGGGTCTGCCCTGAGTAGGACAGTAGCTCCGCTGCCTGCTCTTATGATTGCCAGCTTGCTTCAACTACAGTGGTACCTCGGGTTACATACGCTTCAGGTTACATACGCTTCAGGTTACAGACACCGCTAACCCGGAAATAGTACCTCGGGTTAAGAACTTTGCTTCAGGATGAGAACCGAAATTGTGCTCCGGCGGCGCAGCAGCAGCAGGAGGCCCCATTAGCTAAAGTGGTCTTCAGGTTAAGAACAGTTTCAGGTTAAGAACGGACCTCCGGAACGAATTAATTACGTAACCAGAGGTACCACTGTATTCCCTGCTTGTAAAAAGGTAAAGAAAAAAGACCCCTGAGGGATGCGGGTGGCGCTGTGGGTTAAACCACAAAGCCTGGGACTTGCCGATCAGAAGGTCGGCGGTTCGAATCCCCGCGACGGAGTAAGCTCCCGTTGCTCGGTCCCAGCTCCTGCCAACCTAGCAGTTTGAAAGCACATCAAAGTGCAAGTAGATAAATAGGTACTGCTCCAGCGGGAAGGTAAATGGCATTTCCCTGCACTGCTCTGGTTCGCCAGAAGTGGCTTAGTCATGCTGGCCACATGACCCGGAAGCTGTACACTGGCTCCCTCGGCCAATGAAGCGAGATGAGCGCCGCAACCCCAGAGTTGCTCACGACTGGACCTAATGGTCAGGGGTCCCTTTACCTTTACCTAAAGCCATTTGCACATGTTGCCATGCAACCAGTCCATGAGAATGTAGGCACCCTATACATAGAAATGAGAAAACCAGTGATATTTTAGGGAGCAGGCTAGCAGGCGGGGTCTGTTACATCAGAGGAGCCTACACAACACAAAACACTGTTGCTGTATGTAGGTTTTATTTTATTTGTTTTTTATCTTATATTTTGAAAATGTACATCCAGTTTTTTCCCCTTTAATTTTTTGGGGGGCCCGCAAGGGTGTGGGGCCCTAAGCTATAGCTTGTTTATCTTATACGTAAATCTTGAACTAAACCACCACCTCTCTCCCCCACCCTCTGCCGCCATCTCACTGCTGTCACTGCTTGCCCGCCTACCCGCTTGCTCCCCCCCTCGCATCTCCCCCCCTGCTTCATCTGCTGCTGCTGCACAGCCTTCCAGAGGTGCTTTGGTGATGTTTCACAATCGCCAAAACACTTTCCAGGAAGGTGCATAATAGTCGGAAAATGGTTGTGGCAAAGCAGGCAAAGGTGTGAGGGGCGAAGGGGGAGCAGATTGGAGGGGGGAGCAGCAGTGGCAGAAGGATGGTGGGCGGGGGGCTGCAAGCAGGCAAACAGCAGCGGGATGGGGGCATGGTGTGCCCCAGAACCAGGGGTTTTGTTTGGTAGAAATAAAGCCCTGGCTAGCTCTCATATAAGGCAAATTAGCCAGATAGCTCTGGCCAGTGTGAAAAACAGCAGCCAATCTTCTTTGCCCATAACACAGCAAAAAGAGCTATAAAAACCTGACTTGAAGGAAGACGAGAACGAAGCACCCCTAAGGATGTCTGCGTGGCAGTTTTCCCAACCCTTACGAGGCGAGAGGAAAGAGACCAAGCTAGAACTTGATTGAAAATTTAACAAGTTGGCTAGTATCTTTGGTAGAGCTGTCAGGCTTTATTAGGCACACAGTGGCCTTTGTGGATGTTAGCAGATTGACGAACCTGCCTGAGAACCAAGCGAAGCCCAAGGGATCGAAGGGATACAACAGAACAAGGCGCTGTGTTGAATTGCAGCCGCACTGAGGACAGCTGGGAACTGTAGTTTTCAAAGGGCAGCTGGGAATTTGCACCTGAAATTGTGGGGCACAGGGAATGAATGTGAGAGCTTGAAGGAGATGTAAAATGAAGTCAATACAGCAAACCACATAGGCGTGTACAAGAAGTATTCTGGGTGTGCCCAGGCATACCCTATTTTTTTAAGGGCTCAAAAGAAAGAGACAGATGCAGGCAGAATAAAAAAAAACTAGAATGTATCAGCAGCTTTTGCTGCATCTTTCTCTGCAAGTGGCCCTCCAGATCTGGCCTGCCTCTGGTCAATTTGAGGAGACTAATGTCAATTCTTACAGAATGTTCCACACAAAATATCTCTGCTGCAGCCATCTTGAACATTCTTTTGAAAACGTTTGCTCGTCAATCCTAAACCTTTTCAAGAATCGGAAGTTCCAGACTTGGCTGATCTAAGAGGTATTTATTAGAGGTACTAAAACTCATTCTGTTGTTTCAGTTTTCATTAAGCTGTTCTGTCCTGATGGCAAGGAATGGAAGATTTCAGCAGTGTGAAAATTATGAGGTTGTATCCAACTAAATAATTGCATGCGCCAAATTACTTCTGCAAAAGCAACAGGACTCCCTTTTCCTCTCCTCCCTCCACACACACACACCAGATCTTTTCCCCAAACCCCTTGGGCCAGGTTTGGGGATGGTGTAGGGGTGAGGATGGGGAAGGAGAGAGAGAGGAAGTTCAGTTGCACTCATGGAAGTCATTGCGCATGCCAAATTATTTAGCTGGATTTACTCCTTACATATAATCTGAAATGACGCGGGTGGCGCTGTGGGTTAAACCACAGAGCCTAGCACTTGCCGATCAGAAGGTTGGCGGTTCGAATCCCCGCGACAGGGTGAGCTCCCGTTGCTCGGTCCCTGCTCCTGCCAACCTAGCAGTTCGAAAGTACGCCAGTGCAAGTAGATAAATAGGTACCGCTCTGGTGGGAAGCTAAACGCGTTTCCATGTGCTGCTCTGGTTCGCCAGAAGCGGCTTAGTCATGCTGGCCACATGACCCGGAAGCTGTACGCTGGCTCCCTCGGCCAATAAAGCGAGATGAGTGCTGCAACCCCATAGTCAGTCACGACTGTGCCTAATGGTCGGGGGTCCCTTTACCTATAATCTGAAATGTGTGTTTCAGTTCTTTTGAATTTTATATTGTTTTAACTATGAAGTTGCACGGACACCAAGAGCTCCTTCAGGAGGAAGTCAAATAAGTATCGGGAGGAGTCTGGTTTCATCTAATGTTTTGATTTCCTTCCTGTTTCAGTTGCATGTGGGTTGATAACTGATAACCAGAAAATGTCAAGCAAAATACTCTGATTGAAATCCACATGGTGTCTAAAATAATTTTTAAATTATCTTTTTTAAAATAAGAAAAACAACCCTTTTCCCAGATAAGAATTGCTTCTAGTGTCCTGTTGGCTAACACTGCAGCTTCCATAATTACCACCCACATACCTGAATCACAGGACCTTGGAGCAGGCAAAGGAAGCAAATGTTTCTAACTATATATTAGGTAAAATCGGCACTTTTATTTTGCTCTGCTATGTAAAGAAACCTCCTCTTGGTGGTCTCAGAAGCTCTAATATCCACAGTTCGTCTGCCATTTTGGAAAATGTGACTCTAAAGTTAATGCTGATATATTGTCAGAATGTTGCTATAAAATAATCTTAAGCCGTAGTATCAGGACCAATGAATAGAAATGTCCTTCCACTTGCCTCCACCTTTTTCTTCTTCAAAGGGGAGAGAAAGAACCCAGGCTGTAATTAGAACATGGTAATTCATTGTTGCAGGATGTCATTGATTACTATCAGTTAGCAATAATTAAACAGGATGCAGATAACAAGATTATGTCGAGTTAGCCTCGTAACTATGGAGCTGTCCTTACCCATTTTAAGAAGCACTTTAAATTGCTACTTACATACACCTCTGGGGCTGATAAGCCCACAGCTGCCTGCCATATCAGAAACAGCTGGCATTATACTTGGCTATGCGGATTCTGCAACATCCAGTTTGGCAAGTGCTAAATACCCCCATGAAGACCAATTTCTGCCAACTGAAAATTCATGCGTGATATAACTTAATTGTTCAAGTTATTGTGTTCTGAAGGGAAAGAAGGAACAACAAAATGGATCTCTCATCTGCCTCCAACAATGGAGGGAGAACGTAGGCAGCACATGCAGAAAGTTCCAGGTCCAATCCCTAGAACTTCCAGGAAGGGCTGGTATAACACAAAACTCCTCTTGAAAAACATGGTAATTCACTGCCAGGCAGTGTAGACAATACAGAAACAGGTGGACTAACCAAGGCCGGCCCTACCATTAGGTAGAATGAGGCAACCACCTCAGGCAGGAAATGCTGGAAGGCCACAGGGGCTGCCCCCCACTTGTTTCTCCTGGCTGTATCCTCCTGTTGGGAGACAGAGCTGTGTGTGGCACCAGTGGGCATTATCCTGTTGACAGTGCTGAAGCAGGATTTCCCACTACCAGTCCAGCCACTTTCTATGTATGGAATGAAGGTGTTGTGCTGCTCAGGCTGGGTTAGGTATTAGTCTATGTGCTACCCAGAGGTAAGTCTCCCAATACAATCCATGGCCTGAGGGGGTAGGGCCAGCCCAGAGCCTAGGGACCACTTCATTATCAAGAGAATGGCCCAAGCTGCAGCTCCGACAGCTCATCACAAGAGTGAAACCACACAGAGAAAATGGCAGCTTGTGGCACCAAGGCTTATCGCTGAGGTTTCTGGGCACAGCTCTGTCCTCCAGCAGAAGGATACAGCCAGGAGTCTGGTGAGGACCAGCCAGAGAACTGGCCCTGCTGCCCTCTAGCATTTGTGACTTGAAACAGTTAGCTCCTTCTGCCTAATGGTAGGGCCAGCTTGCAAAGTGCTGTGCTCAGGGATTTGCAAGTGCTGCCGATCAGCTGATTGGTGGTTTCTGCACATCTCCTTTGGTTCAGCCGTGCCCCATGCCTGACATCACAGGCCATAGGGTATAAGGCAGGTGGGTGTATTTGGGCAAAATGGCCTATCGAGGCCCACAGGCCAGAGGGTCTCTACCATGAGTGGCAAAGGCCCTCCAGGGAGTCTTTCCCAAGGCTTACCTGGAAATGCTGGGGCTAGAACTTGAGATCGTCTGCATACAAAGGCTGATGTTATCCTAGTGGTCTAAACCACTAAGCCTCTTGGACTTGCCGATCAGAAGGTTGGTGGTTTGAATCCCCACGACGGGGTGAGTTCCTGTTGCTCTGTCCCAGCTCCTGCCAACCTAGCAGTTCGAAAGCACACCAGTGTGAGTAGATAAATAGGTACCATTGTGGTGGAAAGGTAGATGGCATTTCCGTGCGCTCTGGTTTCTGTCACAGTGTTCCATTGCTCCAGAAGCGGTTTAATCATGCTGGCCACATGACCCAGAAAGCTGTCTGCAGATAAACACCGGCTCCCTCCACCTGAAAGTGAGATCAGCGCCGCAGCCCCATAGTCGCCTTTGACTGGACTTAACCATCCAGGGGTCCTTTACCTTTACCTTTTACCTTTTACACCCCTTCCCTGACTTTATAATGTAGATTTTGTGCAATGGTTGCCCATCATTATATTTTAATTGTAAAAACAATCTGCAAATGTGTGATTGTGCCCCCCTTATCCTAAAAAAGAATCAAGTAATCACCTTTCCCTGATTAGTAATTTGAACTCAATATTTTCCTTCACTGCTTTGGGAGGTTGTGTGTGTTTTTTAGAACTTTTGTAAGCTCTGATTCCCTTGTCTCATCCTCACTGAAATCTTCCTGACATGGGCAGTTAAACCAAGTTTCAAAATGTCCTTTGAAAATGTCAACAAAATCAACGAAAGTTGTAGATGCCTTTCCTAAAAAACAATATGTTCTTCACCAATTGACTCGTTGTGGGAGAGAGGAGCTGGCAAGGACCTCTGCAGCGCAAGATTTACTGTCATAGCCAAGTCGTAATTTTGCCACTTGGATAGCTTTCCTTTGTTTTTATGTCTTTCCTTTCTTGCCTTCTGGTCCAACGAGGTCCATCATCCCATAACTTGGCAAGTGAAAACAGAACCTGGAGTGGAAGGAGCCACTAGCTGGCTAGAAGAGCGGAGACCTGGATGAGGAGCAGTCTGGACTCAAAGGGGCAGAATTCTTTCCATTTCCTCCCAGTTACCCTACAAACTGGTGTGTGTTAAGACTAAGGATGGGGGTGGGGAATTTGATTCAGTTTACATTTAAAGATGACCCTACAAAGCACACAGTTTCTTAAACAATATGAGGACCAAAGAGCAGACAGCATTAAAAACACACAATTGCATGCAACATTCTGGGATCAAATCAGAAACCGGGATGTCTTCTGTAAATCCGGGACTGTCCCTGGAAAACAGGGACACTTGGAGGGTCTGTATTATGTACTATTATGTATTATTTAGTGCTATGTATTTATTATTATTATGAATTGCATTTATATAGCCATTTTAAATTTTTGCAACATTATGTGTTGATGTGCTGTTTATTTATGTTCTGAGTTGCAAACCGCCCTGTGGTCTTTTGATGGCGGGCAGTATAGAAATGTTAAAAATAAATGAAGCAAGGGTCTATGGTTTGGTCCTCACTCAGGTGGAAAAACCAGGGAGCCTCGAAGTTCAGAATGCACATGTGTAGATTGGTTGACTGCGACCTGATCTGAACTGTGATGCCAAATATCTCCACCCCCACAAGAAAGCATCAAAGTAGAGACAAATCTGGGCTTGATGCTTTAGAATGCAGCCCGGAAGGTTTGCATTATGCGGAACCTATAAACAGTGGTCAGAGAGCGCTTGCCCTTTGAGAATGTAGCAGCTCGGGGCATTCAGTGGGAAACCCTTCCCAAACATGGGCTCAAACCATGCAGAAATCAAAGCCAGCCAGCCTTTGTGAGTCACCAGGCCCTTGCATAAGGGGGAGGCAGTTGGATAAGCCAAGACGGCAGGATGGGCATAAATCAACCAGCTTTGACCTCCTGTAAGGAGTCTCCAGTGGCTGAGGCAAAAATTAAAAAATGTCAGTGCCTCGTTAAAAGCTACAGAGACCCTCTAATAGGCCATCATTAGATCTTAGAGGCCTGTGGAGTCACACCATTAAAAATGTGGTAATGTTCTTCCCTCCTGCTTTCATTAAAGTAGTGGAAAAGCACACACACACCCCAAGCAAGGCAGAGTCAGGCACTGGCAAGAAAAACCAGCTTGAACCAAATGCTTCTCTGTATATGGATTTGGGTAGCCCAGAGGGCTGAGAGCACCCCTGGCATGCCAGAGATGACATTGTTGACTCCGTCTTCCAAGCATTAAGCAGTGGAGCTTAACACTGGGAAGGGTTATTGCTTTTTGAGGAGGGGAGCATTAGAGATTTAAGGGGTGTTGCTGAAATCATGTACAGGTAGGAGCAGTGGCCCCTGAAATTGTGAGTGGCTGCTATTAGTGACTGCCATGCAGGAAAGACAAGGGGACCTAGTTTGAACAATGTCTGGTTTTTCCAGAGTTTTCAGGGGTGACTTACAGGCTCTGCTTTTGTTTTGTGGCAGCAGCACACTTAGAAAATCTGCAGTAGCACCAGAGGAACAGTTTGTTATAAAGGTTCCACACAAATACACACCTCCTATTGCAACTCACATCATTTCCAACTTACGTGGCCCATGGCCAGACACCATGTGAGTTTGTAGTCCAGCAATCTCTGGAGGGCGCAACACTGGCAACTCCTGAGTTATACTGTAGCTATAAACACAAGAACATTCGATTATTGTCTAAAATGCTATGCACCAATTAACCAAATGCTTGAGATCTGCTAAGAATCTCAAGGGGGCTGGACTGAGGAGGAATGGTGGGAACTGCCCACCCCCTTCTTCTGAACCTTCCCAAGGGCAGGAAGACAGTATTGATTTAGAACAGTGGTTTGCAGAGGGGTATAGTCCAGAGGGGAAAAGCTGGGAAATACTGGGTGAGGAACAGCTAGAAGAGGAAACACCAGGAGAAAGACAGCTGGCAGATTCAGTGTCCTTGGACAGCATTCCTGCCCTCCCCTTGCCTAGGACTAGACGGGCTCTGAGTGTGATAGAACAGAAAGCGCAGAGGCAACAAGCTCAGATTACCCGACGTAGGAGTGATATTGATTAATGGGGACGGAGGGTGTGAACCTTAACTGGGAGCAACGCCATTTTTAGAGAGATATGCATTCCTTTGTCTCTCGCTGTGATTATTAAAGAAACTATTGGTAAGAACGCTCCATTTGTTTGATCTTCTCAATTACTGCCACCGGGAGAGGGATCCAGTTCTCCAAAGCCTGACACACAAGTGCAATTGCAACATACTTTTATCAAAGTATGGAATTTCCAGCTGCAAGCAGAAACCTAATAATCAGAATTCTGGAAAGTTGTGTTTGCCAGATAATCATGTAATTATTGGGGGTGTCAGAATTGGAGTAGAGCTGGGAGATTCTACCTGTATGTCTATGTGCAACCTTTCATGGCTAATATCATGGATTCATGCTGATGTAGTCTAGCAGAGTCCTCTCTGGGTGGTCTCCATAGACATAGCTGCATCATTTGAACCAGGTCTACCATCATTCCTTCTATAAATACCCACCCACTTCATACATTGCCACCTAGGACAGGAGTGAGGAACCTGTGACTTTCCAGATGTTGTTGGACTCCAAGTCCCATTGGCCAATATCCAGCATGGGCCAATTGTCTAGGATGATGAGAGAATGATGGAATGAGAGTTGTATCCAGCAACATCAAGGGAGCCACAGGTTTTCCACCTCTGACCTAGGTTACAATGGCTGCTTCTAAGTTCTTTGGTTGCTCCTCCATTGTGATAGTCAAGAACAGCCCTTTTGAAGAGTAGGGCCTTGAACTGCCAAAGTCTAGAAGATGCTGCATTGGTGGACAGCCAACTTCCAAGCCTACCAGCCAACATCCAAGACCGCCAAAAGTGCCCTCTATCCCCTCTCTCTGGAGAGAAGAGCCTGGAACTTGGATTATGGCATCAGCTACCAAGATCAGAAGAGACTCTGCCATAAATAGCTTTATGTTGAACCATTTTGGTGGCTTATAACTTTGAACTGCTCCAGGGAGCCCAATCTTGGCTGGAGGGGAAAGGCATCGTTTGGTCTGTTTTCAACCAAAATTCCTTTACTTGTGAAGCTTGCTAACACCATGAAAACAACTCACAAAAATGTGTATATTAGTCACAATGCCGTACGATATGTTCATCAGGAGAAATTTGCAAATTTCCCTATGGATTTTTTTTCTCCTATCCACAAATTGTTGTAGAAGTGAAGAACTGGAAAATTAGAAAAAATGAGAAACTAAGAAAATGAAATTGACAGATTTGCCTGTCCTTATTCCCAGCATACCTATGTTGGTCCAGATGCCAATACAATCTCTTTGCCACCTCCCACCCCTCATCACTGGCCACTCCCTGGCCCTGGGTTATCAATTCAGGGACCCTTGGATTGTGGGGCCCTGAGCTTTGGGCCGAACTGCACCACAGCATGAATGAGTCCCCAGCCTTTGCTGATGCTTGTCCATTTCAAAGCTGGCCTCTCTTGAACAAGAGGTTAATCACTTCATCCGGCAGTGACTCAGAACTCAAAGGCCAGGAAGAGGGGTTGAGGGAAGGAAATTGTGTGTCTCCCTCTGAAATGGGCAGACAGGCTGGCACCACCACACAACAGTTGTTCTCTACTGATCGGAAACACAGGCATGATGTAATAGATACTTCATTGTTGCCCAGCCTGTGATTCTGATGCTTGGTGTCCTCTTGCTGGCCTGGGTGTGTCCTTCCTGGTGGTGCTAACCCTGAACAGTCCGAAGAGGAACATGACCAATGTCTCAGTTACCTATTATGCCTTGTATCAAATGGAGAAGTCACTGCTTGGGAGCAAGCGGGGAGGAAACATTCTGGGCCAATTCCACATCTGGAATCCCAGAGATGAGGCGTGTACAGCCATCCTTATTTATTTAGGACCTTTCTATAGCACCTTTCCTCCAAGAAGCTGAGGATGGCGTGCAAACTACACACAGAAATCACATCAGCACAGATTTCACACATTCAGGAGCGACCCACCAAACCTTCCAAGTGTTGTTAGATTACAATGGTACCTCGGGTTAAGTACTTAATTCATTCCAGAGGTCCGTTCTTAACCTGAAACTGTTCTTAACCTGAAGCACCACTTTAGCTAATGGGGCCTCCCACTGCCGCGGCGTGATTTCTGTTCTCATCCTGAAGCAAAGTTCTTAACCCGAGGTACTATTTCTGGGTTAGCGGAGTCTGTAACCTGAAGCATCTGTAACCTGAAGCGTCTGTAACCTGAGGTACCACTGTAATAATAATAAAGTGCTGGATATTGTGCTAGGACCTGTACTGTACTGAATCAGACCAACTGTGCCCTGAACAACAGCTCAGGAGAATACAGTTTTAGGAGTGTAGTCTACTTGACTGTACCATGTGTAAAAGAAAATCAATCTACCTGGTAGAAATTACATGTGTGTGTTTGTTTTACTACCAGAAAAGCCCAGCAGTAGTCTTGAGCCATCTAGAGTAGGGGTAGTCAATATGGTGTCCTCCAGATGTTGCTGGACTCCAACTCCCATCAGCCCTAGCTAGCATGGCCAATGACCAGGGTGATTGGAGTTTGAGCCCACAATATCTAGAGTGAACCATCTTCTCTTCCCCTGCACAGTGATCCATGTGACGGTCATCTCCAGGCTTGACTACTGTAATTCGCTCTATGTGGAGCTGCCCTTGAAGCTGTCCCAGAAACTCCAGTAAGAGCAGAATGCTGCAGCGAGGCTCCTCACGGGGTCTCTGCCATAGGAGCATATTCACCCAGTGCTTTTCCAGCTGCACGGGCTCCTGGTAGAGTACAGGGTCAGATTTAAGGTGCTGGTTTTGACCTTTAAAGCCCTTCACGGCCTAGGACCCTCGTACCTACGGGACCGCCTCTCCCGGTATGCCCCACGGAGAGCCTCAAGGTTCATAAATAGCAACACCCTAGTGGTCCCGGGCCCTAAGGAAGTTAGAGTGACTTCAACCAGAGCCAGGGCCTTTTCAACTCTGGCTCTGACCTGGTGGAACGTTCTGCCTCATGAGACCAGGGTCCTGCAGGATCTGATTTCTTTCCGTAGGGCCCGTAAGACAGAGTTGTTCCGCCTGGCCTTTGGCTTGGAGCCAATTTGATTCCCTCCCTCCCTCTCTTTCTTTTTTCTTTTCCTTCTCCTCCTGCGATGAGGCTACATTTTAATATTTTAATGTTCCATTATTTTAATGTTGTATTTTATTTTTGTTTTTAAGTTGTAATCATTCATCTTGTTTTTATTATTGCTTGTAAGCCACTCTGAGCCTGGCCTTGGCTGGGGAGGGCAGGGTATAAATAAAAATTATTATTATTATTATTATTATTATTATTACTCTCAGGGAACAACATGAAGAGGAAGCATTGCAGGGGGTTGGACTAGATGACGCTTGGATCACTTCCAACTCTACAGTTCTATTATTCTTTGATGTTTCCAGTATTCAGACAGTTCACTTTCCCCCACCCCCAGGCATAGCCAGTTAGCTACCATTCTAGATTATCCTTAAGCATGGCATCTTCCACTTTATTCACTGCAAGGAAGGATGCACGCCAGCATCGTTTGGCTTGGAAGCAGATATTGTCTGGATGCAAATAACAATCTTAGAAGCTATCATAAGGTAATAGGCTGTTACAGCAGGAATGCAGACCACCAACAACCACAAACAGCTCTCATCAAAAGTGTTGCAGAATATTTTGGAGGTGAGTGTTTATGTCCTCCTGAGCTTTTAGAACAGGACTAAATGTTGTAGTTTAGTTGTTTACTGTAGTCGTGTCCGCCTCTTCGTGACCCCATGGTCCAGAGCACGCCAGGCACTCCTGTCTTCCACTGCCTCCCGCAGTTTGGTCAAACTCATGCTGGTAACTTCGAGAACACTGTCCAACCATCTCGTCCTCTGTCGTCCCCTTCTCCTTGTGCCCTCAGTCTTTCCTGACATCAGGGTCTTTTCCAGGGAGTCTTCTCTTCTTATGAGGTGGCCAAAGTATTGGAGCCTCAGCTTCAGGATCTGTCCTTCCAGTGAGCACCCAGCGCTGATTTCCTTAAGAATGGATTCTTGCAGTCCATGGGGCTCTCAAGAGTCTCCTCCAGCACCATAATTCAAATGCATCAATTCTTCTGCGATCAGCCTTCTTTATGGTCCAGCTCTCACTTCCATACATCACTACTGGGAAAACCATAGCTTTAACTATACAGACCTTTGTTGGCAAGGTGATGTCTCTGCTTTTTAAGATGCTGTCTAGGTTTGTCATTGCTTTTCTCCCAAGAAGCAGGCGTCTTTTAATTTCGTGGCTGCTGTCACCATCTGCAGTGATCATGGAGCCCAAGAAAGTAAAATCTCTCATTGCCTCCATTTCTTCCCCTTCTGTTTGCCAGGAGGTGATGGGCCCAGTGGCCATGATCTTCGTTTTTTTGATGTTGAGCTTCAAACCATATTTTGTGCTCTCCTCTTTCACCCTCATTAAGAGGTTCTTTAATTCCTCCTCGCTTTCTGCTATCAGAGTTGTGTCATCTGCATATCTGAGGTTGTTGATATAAATGTTAACACACAAAAAAGGGGGGGCAGTGGCAGGTTTGGTGTTTACCCTCCCCTACTGAAACCCCCCCTCCACTGCAGCTGTATCCAGGAACTGACATTCCCATTTTAAAGATTTTGTTTTGTTTTGCTCAACAGCTGGGGGCTATGCTCGCCTCCTCTAAGAGACCTCAAGGAGCTCCCAGAAAGCAACACATGGTACTCTGTGCTGGGAAATCAATCACACTCTGTCCTTTCCTGTATATGCACACTCACTATCGTCTCCCCGCCATCCAAAGCCTGCTATCTGATTCAATGCCCAGAGTTCCCTGAGAAGGAACATGGCTCTGTGCAGAAGGCATAACTGAAGCACTAGTGCCCTCTACGTTCCTTCTGCAAAATGACACCCTTCCTCCAATGCTCACAGGCTTCCCACCATCTCCAGGACAGATGCTAACGCAGCACCAAAAAAACCAGGGAACGCCTCTTCCCCCAAAAGAGGACACATATTTGCATAAAATGCACACCTGCAAAATCTGCATGTGGAGATGCAGATTTAGAAATACGCCGTGTGATTTGAATAGAAGCACAATGCATCTCACCATAGTTGGGAGGGCTGCGACCACCTGCTGCCCAGGTACTGCCAGATGTTGATGGGCAACTTCAAGGTCCCTTCCCTGCACTTCCTCCCTGGGCTCTTCAATGTTTTAACCAGATTTGGACCAGACAGCTCTTCAAATAGAGGACTGTGCTCTATAAAGCAGGATTTACAGCCACCAAGCCACTCTTACCTTCGAGGAAGGGAGGGGTGCTGTGAAGCAGCAGAGAGGGCAAGGCGATGAAGAGGTCAGCACTGTGCAGACCAGCAGGAGCACCACATTGACTCTGCCAGTGCACCTGCACAATGCTGACCTCCCTACAACCTCACCCTCTTGCTCCCAGTAAGCATAGAGACACAGCTGATGGGAGGCCTGGTGCATCATAATGTCTCTCCCCACTGGCTACTCCTGCTACACTCTCCAGGCTAATTTATTGTGCCCCAATGCCACTTGCTTGCTTGACATTTTGGGAGGCAAGCAGTTTCAAGGGAGGGGTTGAAAGAAGCCATCTAGGTGTCTTTCAAGAAAATGCTTTCCAGTATATTGCAGCACCAGTCCTAGGTGTAATCCTGTGTCCACTCACAAGGTCTTAGAGGATGTCTGGGACATCCTTGCTGCTGGACCACCCTGACAGGTAAGGAACACCAGTAGGTGGATCAGATGCAAAGCAGGGGAGCTGGGCTTCTGGACCTTTAATAGTTGTACAGGACAATGAATTTCCAGGCTTTATGTGAAAAAGTTAACAAAACTCCTTTGGCTGCTGAAATTGGCTCACCTGTAAATGGTCCAGGAGTCCAGTCTTCCTTTTCATTCTTTTTTTCTCTCTTTCAAATGCATCTTTTCAAAACAACTTTTTCTTTCTTCAGATCTCAGGCACAAAGCCTACCAAGGGGATAAAACCTACCTAATTTGCTTCATAGGCTCCTTGTAAGACTAAGGCAGGGGCTGAAAGCAGAGGGTGAATGGTAGAATGATCAGATGCAAAGGGGAACAGATCTCCAGCACCTCTGATGGCAGAAAAGAACATTTCAGCAGGTGTCGCTGGTATGAAACATATTCCCACAACCTTCCTGGGAATAGGGATCAGTTTGCACAGACAAGGATGGCGTTTGATGCTACAAGAAAGAAGGAGCTGCTATCTCTCCACGGGTCTTTCTTATAATGTCACAATGGGAGACGTGATGTCATTGCCCAGCCCCTCTGTGATGTCACCGCACTGCCTCCGCTCATGACAACCTACGCAGGAGGATTCTAATCTGATTTATGCTGTGTGAAACCATTGGTCCACCTAGACTTCATTGCCTACCCTTGTCAACAGAGGTTCTTCAAAGACTTATTCAGAGGTGTATTCCATTTCTGGGTACTTGCACCACCCTCTGTTCCTTTCTAACCAGGCCTTTGGTTGATCTTATTGACATCCAACACCCTTTTAGAATGTGGTTCTTTTGGGGGTGTTTTTATTGGGTTATTGCTTTTGGTTTGATTTTATATATTGTGGTCTTGTTTGTGAACCGCCCTGAGACCTCCGAGTATAGGTAAAGAAAAGGTAAAGGGACCACTGACCATTAGGTCCAGTCATGGCTGACTCTGGGGTTGCGGCGCTCATCTCGCTTTATTGGCCGAGGGAGCCGACATACAGCTTCCGGGTCATGTGGCCAGCATGACTAAGCCACTTCTGGCGAACCAGAGCAGCGCACGGAAACACCGTTTAGCTTCCCGCTGGAGCGGTACCTATATATCTACTTGCACTTTGAGGTGCTTTCAAACTGCTAGGTTGGCAGGAGCAGGGACCGAGCAACGGGAGCTCACCCCGTTGCGGGTATAGGGCAGTGTATAAATTGAAATCCTCCTCCTCGTCCTCCTCCTCTGTTTTTTTAAAAATGAGAGATGCCTGAGCAAAAAAACCAGGCGGTTGCAAAACCTGTGCCCTGCCGCTGAACTATGGAGACTCCCATGTCTGAGGACAAATGTTGCAAGGCGAGGGTGGAGTGATGTACAGCAACGTGAGGTCATGTCATGTGCTGTCTGAAACCAGGTGCTGAGGGAAAGTGACACGTGGAGCAGGGGCAGCTGAGCATCTCTTGCACAACTGCTACTTCTGTCCAGAGTCTTTTCCTAGAAGGGAAGCTTATATAAGAGCAAGGAGGGCCCAGTGACTAATCAGGTAGGGAAGCAGAGCAGGCAGGTACGGAAGCTGCTTGCATGAGGCTGATGAAGCCCAGAAGGTGTTTGGTTTTCCTAGGAGGAATGGGCAATTCAGCGAGCCAAATCCCAAAGCCAATGGTCTCCTGCAGCCAGCACATCTGACCATAAGAGGGCAATGCCACTGCTTTTAGTATCTCAATCCTCTCCCCAGGGGTCATGCCCTTCCATCACCCACATTTTATATCTCAGAGCAAACTTAGAAGTTTCTCCTGGCTGTTTTTGTGGTGGTGGTTTTTGTCCTTAGATCTGAGATTAACAGAGAAGAGCATAGCTTTGTGAGACTCAATTGCTGGGCAACAGCCATGTGCGAAAGAACCACATCATTAATCTTAGCCATAAGTCTTGAAAAGCTAAGGGACCCTTTTCAGTTCAAGGGTCTCATTCCCTTCTGGGCCACCTCCCAGAGGCCACTTGCCAGGGGTGGGCAGGGCCAGAGTCAAAAGTGGGTGGAGCAATGAATGTGAATTGTACCTTTGTACAGTAGGCCTGCTTCTACACACCTTCACACATGCATGCTCTCTATACTCCATCCATCCAAGCAAGCAAGCAAACCGCATTTAAGGACACATCCCAGCCAGGCAAAAAGACACTGGAAGAGGGCCCTGGGGACTGGACAGAGTGGCCTGGAGGAATGCATTTGTCTGTGGGATAACCAGCCTCAATAAACCCAAATGCTTAAGTCTAATTAATGCATGAAAGGGTTAATGCCATAGAGTAAGCTGTCCTGGCAGGCTTAGCTATGTCTACCGGACAGCTCAGTTGGTTAGAATGTGGTGCTGATAACGCCAAGGTTGCAGGTTTGATCCTCCACATGGGACAGCTGCATATTCCTGCGTTGCAAGGGGTTGAACCAGATGATCCTCAGAGTCCCTTCCAACTCTACAGTTCTATGATTCTATTAACCTGTTCTATGATTCTATGAGCCTATTTCCCCTCACACTGGGAGGAATTAGGTAATCAAGTGTTTTACCCCAGTCTACCTGAGAAGCTCAACGTGTGGAGAGGTTTGAGCTGGATGCTCCAGCTCAAATGTATGGCTCTCATCAGCCATTCTTGAGTTCCTATACAATAATTTAGGTACTTTCACCACTTTGTAACCAAACCAAATTTTACTGCCTGTGCTACATTCTGAAATTCAGGAACCTGACCTTTGGAGAGTGTAAGTAAACCATTTTTTAACTTACCAAGCATGTGGTTTTTTCCTATGTTGGGGGAAGAGGGAAACTTTGGAAAGAAACCTTTTAAGGGGGCATTTTGGAACTCACTCAGAGGGGCACATTTTAAAGGTCTAACAGCTTTACTTTGCTGCATATTTTGTGACTTTAAATCTCTGCTGGGGGTCTCTCACTAAAGCGTACTTGTCTCAAACCTGGATCCTAGCACTCAGGAGTTCTCATTTAGATATATGTACTTTTGCACCAGCATTGTCCTCCAGGTCTGAGGTTCCACACCCCTGTTCTTAGCCCTGTGGTTTTCTCATCCAGATGTTATTGGATAGGAGTGGGACTGAACCTAGAGATACAATTTCCCCTACAGTGGCCACTGACACATTGCCAACAAGAGGACAGAAGAAGGTCTAGGCTTGCATAAAGTGTATATATGCTGATTGATGTGTAGAGGTCCAATTCTAGAAATATTTATTCTTAATATAAATGCATCTCTCCATATTGGAGGAAACTGTGCATACTTCCATAAGAGCATAACTACTGTCCTGTTGTGCAAGACGAAGATCCATCTCATTCAGAAGCCCGTTTCCAAAGTTAGCCACACAGATGCCTTTGGCTGCTCATCATAGAACCAGCCTGCTCTTTATCCCTCCAGCTATTCAGAGACAGACTGCCTCTGTAAGTAGAGGTTCCATTTAGCTCAGGTGACTAATAAACTTGGATAGGTCCACTTTCTGGGATGCAGGTGGCGATGTGGGTTAAACCACAGAGCCTAGGACTTGACGATCAGAAGGTCGGTGGTTCGAATTCCCCCAACAGGGTGAGCTCCCGTTGCTCGGTCCCTGCTCCTGCCAACCTAGCAGTTCGAAAACACGTCAAAGTGCAAGTAGATAAATAGGTTTCCAGCAGGAAGGTAAACAGTGTTTCTGTGCACAGCTCTGGCTCGCCAGAAGTGGCTTAGTCATGCTGGCCACATGACCCGGAAGCTGTACACCGGCTCCCTCGGCCAATAAAGCGAGACAAGCACGGCAACCCCAGAGTCGGTCACAACTGGACCTAATGGTCAGGGGTACCTTTACCTTTACCTTTAGGTCCACTTTCCATGAATTTATCTACGCGGGACATGATCCAAAGGTACAACAGGCCACCACTTTGCTAAAGCAAAGCAGATCTGGGTGTGGGCAATAAACAACAATAAACTACAACAACTTTAGCAAACACTCGAGCGCTGACATTCTTGTCACGTTGCCCTTTTTCCTCTTTCAGTTCACACGTCTGTTGCGCAACACCTCGAAGCACTCATGAATCTGCATGCATGCATTTCTCCATGTGCAAAGGCAGAGGCACCTTAGCCAATCTACGTGATGAAAGATGTCAAAGTTTACAGAAACTCACTTTAGGTCATCTGCTGGATGGTGTTGTGTAAATTTCCATGCATAGCAAGCTGCTAGAGATTGGCAATCCAAGCCTTTCCTGAAACATCTGCTGCCGTCCAGTGACATGCTATTTCTGCCTGACATGAGCACAACTGGATCTTTATGTGCTTGCTCCTTTTGGTCAAGCAACACACAGATCCATTGCCGATTCTGGAAATACTGTTGGCTCTTGTACTTTTGTGATGTGTAGGTGGGTGCACAGTGCAGAACATTAAGTAAAGGTAAAGGTAAAGGGACCCCTGACCATTAGGTCCAGTTGTGACCGACTCTGGGGTTGTGGCACTCATCTCTCTTGATTGGCCGAGGGAGCCGGTGTACAACTTCTGGGTCATGTGGCCAGCATGACTAAGCCGCTTCTGGCGAACCAGAGCAGCGCACGGAAACGCCGTTTACCTTCCCGCCGGAGCGGTACCTATTTATCTACTTGCACTTTGGCGTGCTTTCGAACTGCTAGGTTGGCAGGAGCTGGGACCGAGCAATGGGAGCTCACCCCATCGCAGGGATTCGAACCGCCGACCTTCTGATCAGCAAGTCATAGGCTCTGTGGTTTAACCCACAGCACCACCCACATCCCTCAGAAGGTTAAGTAGATTCTATTAATTGTCTGCCTACACCGGCCAGAGAACAAAGGACATTGTACAGCAGCCGGCAATCGTCTCGTAAGAAGTTACGGCCTTGTCCAGAAAAACAATGGCACATGTCTAGGATCTCTCTATAAACCCAGAGCAGTGTTCTTGCCTTCTGGCTTTGCACATGTATAGCAAAGGTTGATGTCCCAGCTGCACATGGACACACTGTACGATGTGGCTGCTGCAGTCCAGCTGCATGCTGTGAGGTTCTTTTGTCCTCCGGCTACACATGTGTGCGCATGCAAACCCAGCTCTCCCGCAACTGCACTGCCAGGCATCCTGCATTCTGGCCACGTGTAGCTGCTGACAGCACCTCGATGCTCCAGCTGTGCTCCAGCAGCAACGGAAACCTTGTACTGCAGCTGTGCACGCCCATCACTCGGCCGTTCGGAGCTGCCGGGGGTCACATCCGTCTCTCAGCATCTAATTTGGCTGCCAAGGACTCTGTGCCGTGTGGAGCATATGTCCTTTGCTTGCAGAACAAAAGGCTCTGAAGCCGAGTCTCTGAAGCTGTGTCGGGGTCTGCTGCAGAGCTTGCAAATGCCTTGCTGAGGCACGCAGCCACCTTGAGCCAAATCGATCACCTGTGTGAAGAATGTGGGATCAATTCTCCAGAGGACAGGTCGGCCGGAAAGACAATCCGTTACTGTAACAGCCAGAGGTTGTGCCTATGGGGCCCAGGGGCTAAATGAGAATCTTTAAAACTCACTTTGCTGCCTCGCAACTTTGATCATTGTTCACATTTGCCAAGCTGAGGCCAGATGTGGGATCTATTAAGGACACCGTTTATATAAAAAAAGCACATGTGGTTTACCTCTTAAAAGGATTTGGAAATGGTGTCAGTGTTGTACCAGCCAGGGAAATGCAGACTTTCCTAAGTTATTTTGCATGGTGGTGTGTGGAAAGCCCATCAAAATTCTCCTATTTGTTGTCACAGAAATTGGTAGGGGCCACATTCACCCAATTTCTCCAGGTGAAGTATAACAGTGGCAGTAGCACAAGTTCGTCCCAGGTGTGAATGGCAGCAGAGAGATGGATGGGGGATTCAGAAGGAGCCTGCCAGCTTGGGTCATTGTCGTTTACCAGCAGGGAGAGGGACAAAGCAGCAGAAAGGTCATTGTGGTGCAAACGTACTGGCAGGAACACTGGATTTGCTCTGCCATTGCATTTGCACCACTCTGTCCTCTTTGCCACCTCAGCCCTCTCCCTCCCAGTAAGCAATGAAGCTTTCTTCCCCTGCTGCTTTGGCTGCTTGTACCTCCCCACAGCTGCTCTGCACTTGTTGCCAGTGCCAAGCTCCTCTTAGAAGGGTGCCTGGCTGGCTTGCCCAGGGGCAGCACTTCGTGTTGCTTGGAAGGAGCCAGACCACTCCATCCTTTGTGTCCAGAGTGAATGTTATGTACTGAGTTGAATAGGATCTGAAATGCAGCAGTCTGATTGGTCCTAGAACAATAGGATTCAGAACACAGCAGTCTGACTGGTCCCAGAACAATGCAGCAGTATGATTGGTCTGCAGGAGCCACCCAATCCAGCTCCAGATGGAAGTGAATCCACAACCTGATTGGCCTACAGGAGAATTCCGGAATTAGCCAATCATGTGCAGCCCATTGTGTAAATAATGTATATAAAGCAGATACTTTGGGGGAACTTTCATTCCTCCTCCCACTATGAACTGAACAAAGAGCATGAAATCCACTCTCTACTCCGAGTATATTTCACTGGCGACGAGGATGGGACCCCGCTGAGCTGACCGCCACACACAGCACCGCAGCACCGCCACCTGCCGCACCGCTGCCTTGCACCGTGTATCCAGGCTTCAGCTCCGGGACCCAAGGAACTTAGAATGGCAACTGACAGGAGTATATTTCAGTGAAGATGCTGAAAAGCAAGGAAGTGCCTGGAACAAACAACACAGCTTAGCCATAAACGCCCAGAGAGGCCTTTGTATCACTCGTCACCTCAAAAGAGAAAGGAAATTCATCACTGAAAAAGGGAGGGAAGAGAACACTGGATTGCATGTGCGCATTTAAATGTATAGGTGCAATTCTAGAAATAATTAAAGGTAAAGGGACCCCTGACCATTAAGTCCAGTCGTGACCGACTCTGGGGTTGCAGTGCTCATCTCGCTTTATTGGCCGAGGGAGCCGGCGTACAGCTTCCGGGTCATGTGGCCAGCATGATTAAGCCGCTTCTGGTGAACCAGAGCAGTGCACAGAAATGCCGTTTACCTTCCCGCTGGAGCGGTACCTATTTTTCTACTTGCACTTTGAGGTGCTTTCAAACTGCTAGGTTGGCAGGAGCAGGGACCGAGCAACGGGAGCTCACCCCGTCGCAGGGATTCAAACCGCCGACCTTTTGATCGTCAAGTCCTAGGCCCTGTGGTTTAACCCACAGCACCACCCGCGTCCCCGGTCTGCCCCGGTGCTGCTAATTATTGATGGGCAACTTCCTCTTTCCAAGCACTCCTTTTGTATGTATTGTTATACTGGATAGTGCTGTAGATTGAGAACTCTGTATGGCAGGAACCCCTGGCCACTCTGTCTTTTAGATCCAGCATCTTTCTGTTCCCACCCTGGCAATGAGGACTGTTGTGATAATGAATATGAATAGTGCAGTTGGATCACTTAGGGAAAGTGCTCCAGTGCATAAATGTTTACTTCAATCCTCCTCTCGTGGCACCCTGAGAAATGTGGGATCAAGCAATGGAGACATTAAGCTGGAAGAAAATGTACAAAATGCAAGCACGTCTCTCCGTCCTGGGTGTTTTCCCAGTTAGGGCTCTGGTGTAAAATTCCCAGAGGCAGAAGGAGGGGGGACCCAACTTGACACAGGCAGGAGCTGGAATGCTTGTGGAAGGGTGCTTCTGAGTCCTTGGAGCTAGAAGATTGGTCATAAATCTTAATTTTCCTTGATGGGGAGGTAGGGGGAGAAAGGTCCCTCCTGGCCTGCGATGGCAAGAACAGCAGAAGCAAACATGCAGAGATGTCTTTATTTACAAACTTAAATGAGAACTTGTTGAAAGGAAGAGAGCACTAATCTGTCAGCGTGCCCAAACCTGAGACAAAGGAATCAAAAGGGGTCAGGGAAATCCCAAGAGTAGCCATGTGCTCATGTGAATGAGTTGAAAGATGTAGACATGTCCAGGCCGTGAAACAATGATTCACCTCCCAGCTCTGGCCCAGCAAACCACCAGGTCAAAATTCATTCTTGGGTCCATAATTTATATAGTGCCAAAAAAAATTTGGACAAAGATACCCTCCAGATGTTGATGGACTACAACTCCCATCAGAGCTGAGCACTGGCTGTGCCAATTGGAGCTGGTGGGATTTCTCAGCCAGCAACACATCTTTGCTTTAGATAGCAATCCGTAACAATTGTCTACTAGTCCCTAAGAGAGGCGGAATAGCTTGAGCTATAAAAGCGGCTGGTGACTCCTAAAAGTTTGCCCACCCAAGCCCCTTCCACATGCCACCATCTCTACTACAGTGGTACCTTGGGTTAAGTACTTAATTCATTCCAGAGGTCTGTTCTTAACCTGAAACTGTTCTTAACCTGAAGCACCACTTTAGCTAATGGGGCCTACCGCTGCTGCTGTGCCACAGCCGCACGATTTCTGTTCTCATCCTGAAGCAAAGTTCTTAACCTGAAGCATTATTTCTGGGTTAGCGGAGTCTTTAACCTGAACTGTATGTAACCTGAAGCATGTGCAACCTGAGGTACCACTGTAATAATAATAAAGTGCTGGATATTGTGCTAGGACCTTAACAACAACAACAACAACAACAATTTATTATTTATACCCCACCATCTGGCTGGGGAAATCCTGAATAATAATAATGGCAATAAAAGATCAAACATTAAAAACTTCCCTATACAGGGCTGCCTTCAGATGTCTTCTAAAAGTCAGATAGTTGTTTATTTCCTTGATAGCTGTTGGAAGGACTTTCCACAGGGCTGGCGCCACCACCAAGAAGGTCCTCTGCTATACAAATTCAGAAAGAAAAACAAGCCCCTGCCATTGGCCTGTAAACTAAGACCACGAAAAGGAAGAAAATCAGAAGGGGGAGAGTAATTGACATTTTAAAAATAGAACACGCCATCAAGGCGAGGGGCAAGTTTTGCTGATGGACAGAATTTAAAGATTGCTGTCAGGAAGGGAAAGCAAAAGAGAAACTTCTTGAAAGAGGAGGGCATAACAGAGGCAAGAAAGGGGAGAGTTCCTACTGTAAATGGAGGTTCTTTGTTTCGAAAGCATTGCCTCTGTAATAACTGAGTACATGGACTATGCATGTAAAAAAGGAGATTTTAGACTAAACATTAGGAAGAACTTTCTGGCAGTAACTGTTTTTCTACAGTGGAATGGTCTCCCTTGGGAGGTTGTGGACTCTCCTTCCTTGGTGGTTTTTAAGCAGAGGCTGGGTGGCCATCTGTCATGGATGCTTTAGTTGAGATTCCTGTATTGCAGGGGGTTGGTCTAGATGACCCCTGGGGTCCCTTCCAACTCTACAGTTCTATGATTCTGAGTCCCAGATCAAGTTGGGAAGAAAGAATCCCCAACCTAACATAGAAAACATTAATATAAAGTCAAACCACTAGTTTATTACTCTCAGTAATGTCTACAGTGAGTGTCATTGGCTCAGACAAGGTCCTCTCCCAGTCCTACCTAGAGATGCTTGGGGAATAAACAATTTGAAAATCTCACAACATTCAACACTACATAGATTTGGTGGAAGTCAAATTTGGGTGATTTTAGTTCTTCAAACATTGTCACTAGAACACACCCCATTCTTCTGTTTCCATCTTCCTGCTCTTCTAGGCTATTCCCCAAATAAATGTCCTGAACTGTGGCAAGAATAGTCCAAGCTTTTCTCTTCCCAGGTAATAAATCTGTACGGGCTGTGTGTTTTACTCACTATTGCAACCAAATGCACCCCCCTTCATTTTCAGAGAGGTTCCTTTAAGATTCAAGACCCATTCCCACTATCCTTTGTGCTAAATAATTCACAGGTGTGTTAAATGCCTAATTTCTCATTAACTGTTAATGTGACCACAGAAAGGAAATCAAAGTGGTAAATCTGGCTGGGTGCTTGAGCTTTGAATATATGGATTGCAGGGTGATATAACCTCTGGAGAGACAAAGAACGTCAGGTACCTGGAATGACTTAAAGCATAACCACCAAGCAAGCTAAGATTACCCCCTTTTGGTCCAGAGATGATTTCTGTTTCTTTCAAAGTTCCAAGGCATGTTTACATGACAAACTTAAGCTGGCTTAATAGGCATTCTCCAGACAATCCTCAAGTTTTCTGGAAGGAAGGCTAGGGGAAGAGAAAGATCATTACCAGTCCCCAACACAACCAAACTAAAAAAAAAAGTCTAGTGATTTTTCAAGAAGGTGGAACTATGACAGTTAAAGTGTTATAAGCTACATAGCTTTTCATGAATGTATCTGTAGTGCTTTAAAGAAGCAACTATTTTTTCTATTCCCCCCCACCAGCAATCCTTAGGGAAGTATTTTCCATTTTATTTACATTGCATTCATTACATAGGAGAAAGCTGGGATATACAGTGGTACCTCAGGTTAAGTACTTAATTCTTTCCGGAGGTCCGTTCTTAACCTGAAACTGTTCTTAACCTGAAGCACCACTTTAGCTAATGGGGCCTACCGCTGCTGCTGTGCCACAGCCGCACGATTTCTGTTCTCATCCTGAAGCAAAGTTCTTAACCTGAAGCACTATTTCTGGGTTAGCGGAGTCTGTAATCTGAAGCGTATGTAACCAGAGGTACCACTGTAAATGTAATCAGTGCATGTCAGACAACTATAACAATGTTTGTGAACATTCCATGACACCACAGCAGCTCAGTCAATGGTGATGGGGTTCAAAGAGAAAGAAAAGATGCCACAGTCAACATTGACCCCCAAGTATGTATTGTTACCTCCCTACAACTGTAACTATTATTACATGTTACAAAGAGATGAGGATGAGAGTAAGCAGCTGGCCCGAATCCTACCTCAAAGTCCACGAGGGAAGCGAAATTTCAATCCAAATCTGTATCTCACTTAGATCCTCCATTCATGATGCTGATAGCAACCGGGACACACTAGGAAAGGTCTACTATGTATCCACCAGAGAAACGCGCTGCTCAGAAATCACACAGTTCAAAGATGGAGTTATCTATTTATTGGCAAAAACACGATCTGCACAGACTCGGTCAAGTGTTGGGCCTAATGAGCAGAGCAGCTCATTCCGTCCATGAAAATCAGTTGCCAAAAGTCACCGCCTCGTCTCCAGGGCTTCCCTCCAAGCAATCAGAGACTAGACCTGCATGCAGCCATCCTATCCTCCTCCCTTTTCATCCCTCTTCTGGTTCTGGAAGACAAGCAGGGAGGGGAGCTTGTTGCAGCAGGAGGGAGAGACACCCATGACTCTTCAGTAGCATGACTCCTCTCTGCCTCTTGGCCTCTCTCATCCCAGCTTCCTGCTTCAACATCTGCCTCCGATTCTGGACTTCTTTCTGCCACAGACTCTCCCAGCTCACTAAGCCCTGTTACCTCTCCAGCTTCCAACCCTTCCTCCTCCCTCTTCTCCCTCTGACCACTCATTGAGTGGTTAAGAGCGGTGGACTCGTAATCTGGTGAACCGGGTTCGCTTCCCCGCTCCTCCACATGCAGCTGGTGGGTGACCTTGGGCTAGTCACCCTTCTCTGAAGTCTCTCAGCCTCACTCACCTCACAGAGTGTTTGTTGTGGGGAAGGAAGGGATAAAGAGATTGTTAGCCGCTTTGAGACTCCTTAGGGTAGTGATAAAGCGGGATATCAAATCCAAACTCTTCTTCTTCTTCCCCAGGCTCTGAGCCTCCTTCCCTTGGGGTTCCCCAGCTGGTTCCTCCCACCATTCCTCTGTGTCCAACCAGTTCAAGCCAGTATCTATTAGGAAGCACCTGTCCCTCAAGTGGTTATTTAGGAAATGGATGTATTTGTTGGTCCCTTTGTCAATACCCAAGAATATATATCTGTAGGCTGATCTAGAGTCACCACTGGCTGGAAGTAGAATGTACAAAAGCAAGTCCTGCTGAGAAACTTTGTTCATCTCATTGAAATTCTTTTTAATGTCCTTTGACGTTCCTTGGATGTTTCACTGCATGAGAAACCAGGAACTACCCGATTTACTTCATGTTTCATTTAAGAGAAAATTCAATAGAAATATCCACCCCGCACACACAGAAGACATTTCCCCCCCTTTTCAAAAATTATTTTCACTTCCCTTGAAATTATTGCAGGTGTTTTTCTGTAAGGGAATGTAAAGGTTCTTCTCGACATTTCACTTTTGGGCACAATTGGGAATCTGTGGCTCCCCAGATGCTGTTCAACTCCAACCCCCATCAGCCCCAACTAGCAGGGTCAATTGTCCAGTCCAACAACATCTGGGGTCACTCCTGCAGCCAGAGACTGGAGAAATACAACGTGGGCTGTAACTGGATCAATGTCTGTGTAGAGATACCATGTGATATCTGTCTTTCTGCACCTTATGCTGGTAAATGTCACTCCTAGCCACTGAGGGTTACTTGGGCTTCCAGCAACAAAGATGGATCTAGGAGCATGCCCAGCCTGTGAACCTTTGAAAAATGAATAAATGCTTAAGTCAAGAAATAACTTAGCATATGAGGTTGAATGTATGTAAATACACCAAAATCTTGAGGGAGAATTTCCTGAAGAAAGACATTAAATATTATAGCTTAATCTAAGAAGAAATGTAACATATGGACTTGAATGTTTATACCTTATTTTTCACTCTATAAGACGCACTTTTCCCCTCCTAAAAAGTAAGGGGAAATGTGTGGGCGTCTTATGGATCGAATGCAGGCAGTGGAGTAGCGTGGGTTGTCAGCACCCGGGGCAAGGCAAGTAATTTGCGCCCCCTAACCCGTGGATTTGCCCTAACCCCAGATGTTGCGCCCGGTGCGGCCGGCCCCCCTTGCACCCCCCACGCTACGCCACTGAATGCAGGCGGGAGGCTCTGCTCAGTGCTCCCTTTAAAGAGCCGTGTGGAGTGTGTGTGTGGCTTTTGGGGGCTTTTCCCCGAGGAGGGAGAAGGGCTGCCCTTCTCGCTCCTTGGGGAAAAGCCCCCAAAAGCCACACACACACTCCGCTCGCTCTTTAAAGGGAGCGAGTCTCTTGGGGGATGAAGGCTCCCCTTGCCCGGGAGAGGCTGCGCACGGCCAAGCAAGAAGTCAGGACAACCAGCGGGATCGCTGTGGTGCCATCCCGCTGGCTGTTCTGGCTTCTGGGATTCAGAATATTTTTTTTCTTGTTTTCCTCTTC
Source organism: Podarcis siculus (assembly GCA_034642415.1). Taxonomy (NCBI): domain Eukaryota; kingdom Metazoa; phylum Chordata; class Lepidosauria; order Squamata; family Lacertidae; genus Podarcis; species Podarcis siculus. Next base: position 1,065,942 of record JAXCMG010000064.1, on the reverse strand, counting down.
CAAAAACTAGGTGCATCTTATGGTCTGGTGCGTCTTATAGAGCGAAAAATACGGTAAATATATCAAAACCGTGAGAGAGAATTTACTGAAGAAGCCCAAGACTCTTCATGGGCGAAACAGGTGACAAATGCCGGCACCCTGTCTAACTCTTGTGCGTAACATCACCAACATCACCATTTGATCCAACTTACTTTTGGTACCTTTGTTGATATCTACAGGAGCCAGGCTAAAGGAACCTTTAAAGACTGGATCTTCCTTTTGGACACAATTTGAATGAGTTTTCTGTTTGTGGCTTCTGTAGTAGATCTCGTACATAGCTCTCTCAATTTTTGGATTATTAATATAAGATTTAAAACGTAGAATGGTTTTTGAGTGTTTTGTGTGCCGCTTATGTGCTGCTTACTTTATACTGGATGGCAGGTTGAGAGGAGTTCCCTACCAGGACAGACTTTGCTCGTGTGCTCAAGACATCAATTCCATAAAACATATTTTGTTGCACTGTGCAAAATACGAGCAAGCTAGGGCTGAACTGATACTACCCTTGCTGGTACTTTTCCCAGGAAAATCAGAGGCTCACTATTGGAAGACCGGACAAATGCTAGAACATTAGCAGTGGCAAAGTTTTTATCGGTGGTTGCAAGAACCAATGATCCCTATATTCTGAACAAAATGCTTGTTTAACCTGGAGGTAGGCTGTATGAATTGTGTATTGCTTTGTAATGATTTGTTGGGTCTCTGGACCGTAATAAAGATTGTTGTTGTTATACTGATCAACAACCTCTGAACCAGAGGTTGAACTGGCCAGCCTCCCAGACATGGGATTCACCAACCCACATCTTACCAGTGTTTATTGACCCTCATACCAGTCCCCCACTGTGCCCAGACAAACGTCCAGATCATGGACAGCCTCTCCTGGCTCAGATGTTATGGAGGAGTAGAGCTGTGGACCATCAGTGTTCTAATGACATTTTGCCTCTGAGCATTGAGGCTTACTTACATTTCAGATACAAGCCACTTTTTTCCTCCTCCCTTTCCTGCCGCCGCATTCTTCTCATCCAAATAAAATGAAAGGCCCAGGCCTGCTTAATGCGCGTAAGAGCTGTTCATTACCCTTCTCTTTATGCAAATGAATGCACTGAAAGTTCTGCCTTGGAGTCCATTAATTGCTAATTAATCTCTCTTCCTCCCCCCCCCCCACCAACTATTCACTCTCCCGCTGTCTGCTGAAGAGCTGCTGTGAGGCCAGAAATCAGCTTGGAACGGCAGTGAAGAATTCTCCCCCTGGGCATCGTGCCCAGCAGGTAAAGTCTTTGACCCTTCATTGAAAATCCTGACAGTTCAGGACAAGTGTCTCAATAAATGCGGGTGATATTAATGGTCCCTCCACTCCTGACCTGCCACCTAGCAGACACCAGGAGGGCAAGGCCTTAAAGCCAATGGCTGAAAATTACTGCATAATAAACTGATTTTTTTTAAGCTTCTATTATCCCAACAGGGATGGTAAAAATTGGATACAGTGGAAAGATCTTTTTCAGGGATTTTAAGCGTTCTAACTGTCCTCGCCACCCCACCAACATGGCATGGTGTATGATGCTCTATAGGGGTGTAGGAGATAAGCCAGGACTACCCCCTGCTGGATGGGAACAGAAAGGCCCTATCCTGGAACATTTAGTGGAGAATCACTGTGACCTTGGGCAGGAAAGATCTAAAGCAGGCTGGATAAGGCCTGAGGGATTCGTTTATCCGGCCCGCTGCACCCCCCGCCAACCGCTGCTGCCACCCGCTCTTACTAGCACTGCACTGTGTGGCTGCCCACTTCCGGAGCACCAGAAATAGCTTGCGCATGTGCAAGCGTTATTTGCGCATGCGCAAGCGTTATTGCCGGTGCACATCCGGGTCAGAGGAGGCCCGTGCACATGCGCACAAGCTATTTCTGGTGCTCCTCCAACCCGGAAGTGCAGTGGAAATAGCATGTGCGCACACATATGGGCACACGCTCCCCTGCCCTCCAGCCCGTCGCACAATCGGCACTGGAGACACCAGCCCGAGGCGCGGTAAGTTTGCTGACCCCTGATCTAAAGTTTGGGCACCCATATGCTTCTCAGGCCTTGGAGATAGCATCTGAAGAAGCCTACCACCCCACGAGGTTAGATAGATTACACAATCCTAGTGATTCCTGACATGTTGCGTTCCTTTGTTATTTATTTTCTCCCTTGTGTTGTCCACCTCAAATTTGCCTCCCATGATAATCTACCGGTGGAATCAGTTGCTATTATTTGAAGCTCCCTTACCATAAGGTCCCAGGGCAGGTTACAGCAATATAAACAATGATGCAGAATTGCATCAAAGCAATTTACAATCCCAAACAATTCATCTCAGATGTCATACATCTGCAGTCCACTGTCTGACAAGCAGTTGCTTAAGACTGATAAACTGGAATGCACCGATCCACCTCTCTCTTTCCGGTTGCTTGGGTTGTGTTTTGTACTCAGGACCATTACAGACATCAAAGCTCAAAATACACATGCTCTGCACCAGTTCTGAGGGATGATGAAGAAGAAGAAGAGGAGGAGGAGGAGCAGTTTGAACTTGATATCCCACCTTTCACTCCCCTTGAGGAGTCTCAAAGCAGCTAAGAATCTCCTTTCCCTTCCTCCCCCACAAAAAACACTCTGTGAGGTGAGTGAGGCTGAGAGACTTCAGAGAAGTGTGACTAGCCCAAGGTCACCCAGCAGCTGCATGTGGAGGAGCGGGAAAGCGAACCCGGTCCCCCAGATTACGAGTCCACCGCTCTTAACCACTACACCACGCTGGCTCCCAATGCTGACAATCCCCTTGATGTCCTGGTTCATACATGCATTTGTACTACACGATGCCTGCATAAGAAGTGGTGGCTTTCATGTGTGAATGAGCTCCAACTGGTACAATGCTGCAATAGTTAACCTTGATGTTGCCACAGACACAATGCTTTCCAAGGATGTCACTCCATGCCCAAGACATGATCCTCCATGCTATAACCATATTGCCCTAACATACATTTGCATTCCCATGTAAAAAGATAAAGGGACCCCTGACCATTAGGTCCAGTCGTGACCGACTCTGGGGTTGTGGCGCTCATCTCGCTTTATTGGCCAAGGGAGCCGGCATACAGCTTCCGGGTCATGTGGCCAGCATGACTAAGCCGCTTCTGGCGAGCCAGAGCAGCACACGGAAATGCCGTTTACCTTCCCTCCGGAGCGGTACCTATTTATCTACATGCACTTTGACATGCTTTCAAACTGCTAGGTTGGCAGGAGCAGGGACCGAGCAATGGGAACTCACCCCATCACAAGGATTCGAACCGCCGACCTTCTGATTGGCAAGTCCTAGGCTCTGTGGTTTAAGCCACAGCACCACCCACGTCCCTGCATTCCCATGTACTAAAGCTAAAATTCCTGCTTACAGTTCCTTGGTGGTGCTAGTGGAGACTCCATTGAACAGAGCGAGTCTTACCTCTGAGGAAACAGCCATAAAATTCAGCTGCATGGGTTTTTGCATGTGAGGCTTGAAGTGCATTTGAGCCTGTTTCAGATTATATATGTTGGGGCAGCCAACATGGCACTCTCCGGTGCTGCAGGCTTCCATCATCCCAAAACACATAGCCAATGGTCAGGAGGACTGATGGGAGTGGTAGTCTAACAATATCTTTAGTATTATTTTTTACTAAATTTTCCAAACATTTTTACAATAATCTTCATATCAAATAGTTACGTAGTTTCATAAATTGACTTCCCATCCCAACTTCTGCATTGTTTTTACTCAAAGCTTTTCTACTGCATTATATCTTTTTCTACAGTTATTTTATCATTTTTCTTCCACTGCTTTTATCTTGAATCCTGCCCCTGGCTTCATTTGACTATAGTACTTTAGTGGGGAAATTCCATGAAAGGCCTCCATTCTTCTTCTACAAGTTCATCATTTCGATCTCTTAATTTCACTCTCAGCTTCACCATTTCTGCATAGTCCATTGATTTCAAAAGCCACTCTTCCTTCATTGGGAATAGTCTAACAATATCTGGAGTGTACCACAACCCTGATATTTGTTAACATTTGTACCAATATCCCTGATATTTGTTAATAACTTATCACTTTTTTTCCATGGGAAAGAACTAAAAGGGAAGAACATTTGTTACACAAATTAGCTGCTTCCCAATTCAAGTTTTATATTCCAATTGAAACCGGGTTCAAAAAAATTGTTTCAATCATCACACATGAAGTTACTTTAGAGAGGGGATGGGGAACCTCCAGGCCTTTGTGAAAAATCCAACTCCCATCAACCCTCATCATTGGCCATGTTGGCTTGGCTCATGGGAGTTGGAGTCCAACAACATCTGGAGGTTCATAGGTTCCCTGTCCCTGCTATAGGACTACAGCCATGGGGAAAGCAAAATGTGGGAATAGAACCATGAGTGGAAACTTCCTCCTAAATAGGGCTCTGCTCTCAAAACCGGAGATTACCACTAATCCCCTCTTTAACTTTAATTCATTGATATAAGTCTGGGTGCAGAGCTGAGCGTCTGAGTTGTAGCTGGTGAATAAAGGCCCTTTCTTTGCAATAAGCACACATGGCATTCCCATAATGATCGTGCATTGTAGCCCCAGTCTATTAAGAAAAGAGCAATCTCAATTAATCATTTAATTCTTAATAAAGTATTTATAAATGTCACCTCCATTCTCGCTTTCAACCAAGCCCGGTGTTTGTAATATAATATTCCTTTGCAATCACAGCAGAGTGTGTTGACATATTATAGGCTATGGGGAAAGGGTACTTTGGGGAGTGAGTGGGGATCAAAAGGAAAAGAATTGTGGGTGGGGGACTCTTGAATTTTAATAATGAATGTGAGTGGAAAGTGTACAGTAATAGTGAGGGGCAAACAACACATTACACATAAATGCAAGTAGAGAAATCCCAACTTTCTTTCTTTCTTTCTTTCTTTCTTTCTTTCTTTCTTTCTTTCTTT
>JAXCMG010000064.1:1025550-1060932 GCA_034642415.1 Podarcis siculus | reverse complement strand
TTTCTTTCTTTCTTTCTTTCTTTCTTTCTTTCTTTCTTTCTTTCTTTGAGAAAAGAAAAGGATCTTTGGAAAATGTTGATGCTGTTTGTTAACAGAGAAGTGCCAAAGGGAGGGAGCCACCACCCCCAGCTCCAATTATCCAGATGAAAGCAGCTTTCTCCCCAGTACAGTCCAATATGTACAAAAGTGCATATATGAAGGGGGGAATGTGCGTAAGAGCCATATATGTTAGTGAAATTAACAGATAAACATGCATTAGACATGGGAAAACTGAGTGCAAAGATGTGCATCTTAGTGAAGATCACAAATGAAAATGTGTTTATTGAGTGAAATTTGCACTGAAATGCTGATGAATTTTCTTTTTTAATATTTTTTTATTAAGTGTTTGGGAAATATTGTACATATAAAACCAAACCATTTCAAACATTAAAATGCAGAGTTCTTTTGAACTCTTAGACCTCTTTCCATCCCTCCATGGGTTCCATCTTTAAGATTAAATTTACTGCATCTTTTACCCTTATCTATCTATTATATAACCATAATTACCATAAAAAAATTCACATTACAAGGATTTCATGAGGATTAAAAAAAAAACAAGTTCACAAGTTTCTTTGGGAATGTGGAGAACTAAATTTAAGATTGGAAAAATGAGAAACTTAGAGAACCAAAATGGATAAATCCACCCATCGCTGCCTTTGACTAATATTTCTGGCATATTAGGGAAAGAAGTTCCTTCTAAGGTTGTCCAGCCTAGGCTACTAAAGTGACAACAATAAGCAAGCAGAGGGGAGCAAATCTCTTGAGGTTGCTCCTTCCTTCCTCCCTCTTTCTTACTTCCAGATGCTCTCCCAACCTCTCAACAAAGGTAGCCACTCTGCAGCATCTGGGAGGAAAGACTGTGTGTGCTGCAGGCAACTGGAGACAGAGGCTTAAACTCCTGTGCTTGGCTGAGCACAGCGGCAGCTAGAACATGCAAAGCAGGGGAACCTGAGAAACCACGGTTGCATATGCACTAACTGAGTCCAAGGAGAGTCACTGCTGCTGTCTGGTACTTCTCAATAAACACATGAGACAGAAGACCCAGTGGATCAGATCATTCTATGGTCAGTTCATGCATAATGGTGTCCATTCCACCTGTCTGTTCATAAAGTCCAAACCATCCACATGAAAGGTTGTTACAGTTCCACAAAATCCTTTGACAAAGTCTAAGGCAAGGTTTGGACTTTATGAACAGACTGGTGGAATGGACACCATTACATGGATGGACCTTATGCATGAACTGACCATAGAATGATCTGATCCACTGGGTCTTCTGCTTTCTTTGTTTGTTGAACTTTATGAGTTACTTCTGTTGAAATTTACAATTTGATACTATGAATAGAATATCTTATTTATCTAAGAACACAGCCAGTTACGTCTCATGTGCTTATTGAGTATGCATTATGTGACCATAGGTTTGTTTGTTGTTGCTTTGTCTGGTACTTCTCTGCATTAAACCTATGCCCTTAACTTCACTCCTGTATTTGCTAGATGTGGGGGAAGGTAGGATCTATGGTGGGATCCAGATGTGTCCTTCCATGAACAGAAGGACTCCTTCAGTTCCTTTTCCTGGAGGTTTATTTACGTCGAGGGAAATCTTCTTGCAAAAGTGACTTGCAACAATGTACACCTAATTTGAAAATTACCAATGCCCTTGAGATACAATGACACAGCTCAGAACGCATATGAAAGCAAGCCAGGATACCTGGGCTGAAAATGAATCCTCAAAGGCCTTGCATGGGGAGGTTTCTACAGTTCCTCCAGAGAGTCTATAGTAATGAAAAATGAAAACCATCAAAGATGGCATTGTCTTTTTTTGAGAAATGGAGTGCACATGGACATAACTGTATGCGCATGACTGGTAAGGCCCTGTTCTGCTTCTTCAGAACCTGTAGGTGAAGTGGCTTATTTTGAACTGTGAAAAAATAAGTCACCTTGCCAGCAAGCGTACAGAAGTTTCCAGCCTACAAAATGTATCATGAGTCAGTTGGATGGAGAGCTCCATCCTTTCTCAAGCAGCTCATTGCCTTTTCTCTGCTGGATTCAAAGTCCCGTTGTCTAGCACCCTGTTTGGTTTCTGTACTGAGCACAGAGGTAGGATAGAAATTAGAGTTACTTCGGTGCCAGCCGGCTCACTTCTCTCCTATGGATACCTGGCAAGTGCTGAAATGCAAAAACACTGATTGCATGCTGGACACTGTTCATTTATTTATTTAGAATAGTTCTAAGCTTCACCTTCATCCAAAGCATAGATTCTAGACATCCTATGCCCTTTTTAAATGTGGTGGGTTTTTTGTGGTTGGGGGGTGATTATTGGGTTATTTTAATTTTGATTATGTATTTTGTCGTTTTATATTTTGATTTTATTTTGTGAACTGCCCTGAGACCTCCGTGTATAGGGCGGTATATAAATTCAAATAAATAAATAAATAACACGCTATGGGACCTTAGAGCAGAACATATATGTTAAGGTATAATCCCTATTTTGGCTTCAGATCTTGTAACCAAAGGCTGCGGCTAAGAAGGTTTCTCCACTGTCATTAAAAGAACAAAAGTGAATGCCAGTTCACCCTTCCTCCTCTGTCCCATTGTACCTATCAAGACATTGCTGGATGCTGCTGAGTTGCAGCTATTCTATAGCATAGAGGTGAGGAACCTGTGGCCCTTCAGAGCCTGTTGAACTCAAACTCACATCAGTCTCAGGTTTGGGATGATTTGAGTGCTGCATTGGCCACTCTCTGAGTAAGCCCTTTCTGTTTCAATAGCCATGTTCTGTTTTTGCCCCCTGGAACTGGTACATTCTGGAGGGCAACAGGTGACCCATATCTGCAGAACTACTATATGTGCACCACTTTTGAAAAAGCTCCTCTTTAGTGTGGAGTAGACGGCAAGCAGTTAGGCAATGAAAGCAGTCTGGGCAACTGGATATCACTTGAATATCAATGTGTGGATTCACTTCTCTACTCACAGCTCTCCAACCCCACATATTTGACTAGCCAGGAAAACATATAAACAACATGCTGAACTCTAATGCATGATGGGGTTAAGACCACAGAGTAAGTTGTCCTGTTACACTTACCTAGGTCACTCCCCCTCACATTGGGAGGAAGGGTTACCAAACTCTTTGTTCTCTCACTTTCCACCATTTTTTCTACCATGTGAAGCCAACCAGGAAGGATGTCTGGGCTGAATGCTGCAAGCTTAAACTGTGTGGCTTTAGCAAACCATCTTTGTCTTTCTATGCAAATAATTTAGAAACATTGACCAATTTTGAAACTAAAGTTACACCGCGTGTCTTTCCTTGCTGCTGTATGAAAAAACATATGAACCTGACCTTTGAAGAGCTTTTAAGTAAGCCCTTTTAAACTTACCAAACATGTCAGCTATTTCAATGCTAAAGGAAGTGGGAGCTTCGGAAGTGACTTGGAAAGGGATATTTTAAAGGTATAACAGCCTACATAATTTCACACCTTACTTTCCTGCATGTTTTGTGATTTTAAATCTATGCAGGGGGTTTCTCATCAAAGAGTACTTGCTCCAAACCTGGACCCTAGGCATCCAAGGAAGTCTCATTTTATTCCCTAACCAAATTACTAAAATATCAGCAACAGCCATGTTCCTAAAGCTTGGCATGTATTGGTCTGGTCATTGAATGGGTGGGTGGGTGGCTGCCTGGTGACCACATGCTGATTTGACTTCCCTGCTGGAAGAAAGGCAAGGCATAAAAGTAAGAATATAAACAACCACAAATCCCATCTGTAATCATTTTATTATGGGTTGGGAAGGCCCCGATGGAGACATCTGCTGCTTGTCGTCTTTCTGTTCAGCCATAGTCTCGCTCGTACCTGCATGTAAGGAAAAAAGACCGATTTTCATCTCTGCCTAAAAGCAAAAAAATAAAAAAAATTACCACTGTCTTCCACAGGGAGGTGCCGACTGCAAGTTAACCAGCCACGCCGTTGTTGAAACTGGCAAGGGTTTGTCTTCTTTATGGGCTAGTCGGATCTGACAAGGGTTGCCACGGCAACCAGATGTGCAATAGCTTGAAAAATGTGGGAGAGAGGTAAGAGGAGCAGAGGTAGAAGATTTTTCAGGACAAGCTAGCCCCACATTTGCCAAAGGATAAGGGGTAAATTGTACATGTATTTGTTTAAAAGCATTTGCAACGCTGGCATTCCTTTATTTCTAGCACGAAGAAAAAAATCCACAAGTGCCACACTATTTACTTAAGGTTCAAAGATGCTTTGTGGAGCTTTCCTTGCCACCTGCTTCTAGCCAACTTTGCCAAATGCCTGGAAAACAACTGTCTAGCTCCTTGTCTCTAACAGCAGCTTGATCTACAGATATATATAGAAGATGAGCTTTCTCACCGGCTAATGTTTGTAGATCTAGCTAATGTGAAGGACACAGAAGCAGTGGCTGGTAAAATCATTGGCAGCCCTGCTTCTGAGTAGAGTTGTGTCCGTCCGTCCCCTTTCTAGGCCTTTAGCATGCAAAAATTCAGCAGGTGTGAAGTTTTTCCTGGAATGGATCAAAGTGGTAGAAAGAGCTTTGCTCTGTTGTTTTAGAGTCTCAATCTGCTGTTTAAGATGCGCAGGATCAAGGCTGGGTATAAGAGTAGCAACCCTATTTCTTCTGACCATGATAGGAAAGAGACATCACCTTGCCAACAAAGGTCCGTATAGTTAAAGCCATGGTTTTCCCAGTAGTGATGTATGGAAGTGAGAGCTGGACGATCAAGAAGGCTGATCGCCGAAGAATTGATGCTTTTGAATTATGGTGCTGGAGGAGACTCTTGAGAGTCCCATGGACTGCAAGAAGATCAAACGTATCCATTCTGAAGGAAATCAGCCCTAAGTGCTCGCTGGAAGGACAGATCATGAAGTTGAGGCTCCAATACTTTGGCCACCTCATGAGAAGAGAAGACTCCCTGGAAAAGACCCTGATGTTGGGAAAGATGGAGGGCACAAGGAGAAGGGGACGACAGAGGGCGAGGTGGTTGGACAGTGTTCTCGAAGCTACCAGCATGAGCCTGACCAAACTGCGGGAGGCAGTGGAAGACAGGAGTGCCTGGCGTGCTCTGGTCCATGGGGTCACAAAGAGTCAGACACGACTAAACGACTAAACAACAACATGATAGGAATGAATTCCCAGCACACGTTCTATGAAGGTTACATGGAGGCCAATGTCACATCACGTACACAAAGCTCTGCACAGACTGGCATTTTGCAAGCTCTTGACACACAGAGCAGACAAAGCAGGCAGCTATCTCGGACAGCATCGTTCAAAAGGTGGGTACTAGCAACAACTGAATTTGTCCATTTCAGTTTCTCCTTTTCCCAATTTTGGCTTGAGTTCCCCACATTTCCACAGCAACTTGGGGATTTCTTTTTTTAAAAAATAGCTTTTTGTACCTGTTGCTTCCCCAGGTACACTTAAAGGTAAAGGTAAAGGGACCCCTGGCCATTAGGTCCAGTCGTGGCCGACTCTGGGGTTGTGGCGCTCATCTTGCTTTATTGTCTGAGGGAGCCGGCGTACAGCTTCCGGGTCATGTGGCCAGCATGACTAAGCCGCTTCTGGCGAACCAGAGCAGCACACGGAAACACCGTTTACCTTCCCGCCAGAGCGGTACCTATTTATCTACTTGCCCTTTGATGTGCTTTTGAACTGCTAGGTTGGCAGGAGCAGGGACTGAGCAACGGGAGCTCACCCCGTCATGGGGATTCGAACTGCCGACCTTCTGATTGGCAAGTCCTAGGCTCTGTGGTTTAACCCACAGCACCACCCGCGTCCCCAGGTACACTTAGGCCACAACAAAATCCTAGGGTTGGAAGGGATTTCAAAGGTTATCTGGTCAAATTCCTTGTGCAAAAAAACCCCACTGCTGCAACATTCCTCTTAGGTGGGCCATCCAGCCTCTACTTAAAAACTACCTGCCTTTTGAAACAGTATGTCCCATTGTCCAACAGATTCCACTGTGCAGGCGTCCTTCCTAATCCTTCGTCTAAGGACCTTTTCTTGTAATTCTGAGCCCAGTGGCTTGGGTCCTTACCTCTGGAGCAGAGAGGAACCTTTTCATCCCCAAGTGGCCCATGGACAACCTTTGGGAGACAGCATGGCAGTAGCAGGTGGGGCTAGAGGCAAATTATAGGTGAAGCAGTGAATGTAACTCACCTCTGTATAAGAGGCTACAGGCTGCATCCACCTAGGCAAAAGTCAGAGGTTTCTACACATCCACCCATCTGTTCATCTTCCATCCATGCAAACAAGAGGCAGGATCACAACTGAAGGACACAAACAGGCTGGCAAAAGCACTCAAAGTGGACCATTGAGGGACTTGGTGAGAGAGTCCTTGCTGGATATAGAGATGCCCAGGGGGTCACACTGGCCCTCCAGGCCTGAGGTTCAGCAGCACCACCTCTGCTCTGCAGCAAAAGAAAGCAAATTTGCTCCATCACCTATTTAACAGTCCTTCAAATAGTGGAAGTTGGCAATCCTATCACCTCTTTATCATCTCCTCTTCTCCAGGCCAAAATGTACCCAATGCTTTCCTCTGAGTCATACAACGTCTGCACAGTAGGACTTTTAAAAAACCGTCATGGAAAGCATGTCATAAGCAAGAGTCAGCCAGTACGTAATACTTTCTCGTGACTGACCATGATGCTGGATCTCATGTAGGGATGAGGGAGATATTTGATTCAGTTCATGTTCAAAGATGAACATACCTAATTTGTACTTCCCGAAACAATAAGAGAATAAAAACACAGCCAACCTTCAAAATTCACCCTTCTCCAGATTGGGCAATGTATTCCTTCAGCTGAGTAATGTGTACAAAGATGCATATGCTAGGGTGACGTGTGCATATATTAGTGAAAATAACATTATATTTAGGGATATTTTGCTAGCGTGTTAGGCAAAACTGCATAGAAGTACGTATATATTCAGAGAAATGCACACTAAAATGCAGATGAATTCTCATGAGAATATATATAAATATATCTGTCATGAACTGATGTGCAAATGTGGAGAACTGAGTTCAAGATTGGAAATACGAGGAGTTGAAATTGATAGATTTGCCCATCTCTAGCCTCATCTGTATGAAATAGAGAAAGAACAAAGAGTAAAGAACTCATAGTGCAAATCCTAATTTTTTGAGCGAGGGAAGTGTTGTATTTTTTCCTAGTGGAGGACTCTGACTAGATGCCTGTTCCCATTAGAGTCATGCGGAGGGGAATAGGATTGCCCCCTTTTTATCCATGTCTGTTTCCTAGCTCATGAGCTGTTCGAGGCCCAGGTGCTGAGCCAGAAAACAATGTTGGTGTCCTGGAATCAAAGGGAATGCACAGCCACCCACATCACAAACGAAAAGCCTGTTGAATAAAATTGAGAAGAAATGATTGATAAAAAGACTCTGGTGTTTCCCTAGCAGTGCGCCGTTTCTGTGTTCTGATCTACAGCTGGGAGGAAGAAAGAAGGAAATCTGGCAAATAAAGTGCACATTATTTTTTCAGGGCCTGCCCTGTGCCTTCAGCAGCATGCGGAGTAAAGCAGAGCTTCTCTTAGCATACCTATATTTACCAATAATAGTTCCTATATAAAGGTAAAGATAAAGGGACCCCTGGCCACTAGGTACAGTCGTGGCCGACTCTGGGGTTGCGGCGCTCATCTCGCTTTATTGGCCGAGGGAGCCAGCTTACAGCTTCCAGGTCATGTGGCCAGCATGACTGAGCCGCTTCTGGCAAACCAGAGCAGCGCATGGAAATGCCGTTTACCTTCCCACCGGAGCGGTACCTATTTATCTACTTGCACTTTGACGTGCTTTCGAACTGCTAGGTTGGCAGGAGCAGGGACCGAACAACGGAAGCTCACCCCGTCGCAGGGATTCGGACCGCCAACCTTCTGATTGGCAAGCCATAGGCTCTGTGGTTTAACCCACAGCGCCACCCGCTGTATAGCTGCCCCTTTAAGAACAGTTAGGTGTGCAGAAGGTGATAGAAGCCCACTGCAGATGCCCCCTCTTTCATGTGTTCATTGAATGCATTTGGGTGGCAGGAATAGGATCGCACCCACTAGCCATGCTCCCAGTGCCAAAACATCAGATACCTGCACATATCTTCAAACATATAGATGTAAACACATAGAGTATCATTTTTTCCAAACAGGAACCCGGTGCAACCAGGATCGCTGCTCATGTGGAGAAAGCCTAAGCAGATAAGGTTTGCACATATGTAAGCTCTCTCTGATATTACTGCTGAATACATAATCACCATGGACCAGATCCCACATGAGAGAGGTTTCTCGAGCTAAGAAACCTGCCATAATACAGAGACAAACAGGCTTTGTGTACTAGAAGCCTTGTGTGCTAGAAGCACTGTGGTCTAAATAACTGAGCCTCACAGGCTTGCTGATCAGAAGGTTGGCGGTTCGAATCCATGTGACGGAGTGAGCTCCCATTGCCCTGTCCCAGCTCCTGCCAACCTAGCAGTTCGAAAGCAAGCCAGTGCAAGTAGATAAATAGGTACCACTGCAGCGGGAAGGTAAATGGTGTTTCCATGCACTCTGGTTTCCGTCAAGATGTCCCATTGTGCCAGAAGCAACTGTTAGTTCCATCATGAGAAGTCCGTCAGCTTCTAATCACAAATACCAGCAGCCTTCAAGCAAGCAAACTTGCCTTATTATTGCTCCATAGCATCCCACTGCCAGAGGACTGCCTCATTCCATTCACCAGTTTGCCTCCTCCAAGTGAAAGAAACCTGGGCAGTGCTGAATGTCACATCCATTGCCAGGTGTGTCCTGCTGGAAATAGAAAAGGGCTTTCCCCTTGGCCTGCCTTTATATCCACTCAGTTGCCAAGTGCTTTTGTGACATCACAAGAAACCCACAGCCAATGGCAACAGCTGGGGAGGCATCATCTTCATTGCTTTGAGCTTCACAGTGGCGGGTGGACCTATCAGTGATTGTGTGCTTGTTTATTCAGGACGCGTGTGGAGCTGTGGACTAAACCACTGAGCCTCTTGGGCTTGCCGCTCAAAAGGTCGGAGGTTCAAATCCCCATGACGGAGTGAGCTCCCGTTGTTTTGTCCTAGCTCCTGCCAAACTAGCAGTTCAAAAGCACGCCGGTGCAAGTAGATAAATAGGTACCACTCCCGGGGGGAGGTAAATGGCGTTTCCGTGCACTCTGGTTTCCATCACGGTGTCCCGTTGTGCCAGAAGCGGTTTAGTCATGCACATGACCTGGAAAGCTGTCTGTGGACAAACGCCGGCTCCCTCGGCCTGAAAGTGAGAAGAGCGCCACAGCCCCATAGTCACCTTTGACTGCACTTAACCATCCAGGGGTCCTTTACCTTTTACCTTACCTTACAGTTGATAGTTGCAGGGGAGTAAAAGGAATTTACTTTTTTCCCATAAGTACCTTTTGTTTGTGGATCTCAGGCACTGATTAAATAGTGTTATAGGGGCCCAAGGGGCTACTGCAATCTTCTTTTTCTTCTCCCCCCCCCCCCCTTCTTCTTCAAATCCATCCCCCAAAGCACTAGGATTTAAGAAGCCTGGTCTTTTTTTCCTGTCTGATTACAAGCTTGACTGTCAGCTGCATCAGAGCACTTCCTCCTCCATCTCCCCATCCAGACATTTTGCTCCATCTTCCCCACTCACCTCACCTCACCTGGCAAGTTTAGAGGCATTACTTTTGCTTTTAGCAGACACCTCTGTTGATCTCTACAGTGGTACCTCGGGTTAAGTACTTAATTCATTCCGGAGGTCCGTTCTTAACATGAAACTGTTCTTAACCTGAAGCACCACTTTAGCTAACGGGGCCTCCCGCTGCTGCCGTGCCGCCGGAGCACGATTTCTGTTCTCATCCTGAAGCAAAGTTCTTAACCTGAAGCACTATTTCTGGGTTAGCGGAGTCTGTAACCTGATGCGTATGTAACCTGAAGCGTATGTAACCTGAGGTACCACTGTATTTGCCTTGGATGAGCCCAGAAAATCTCTGAAGCGCCCCCCCCCCCACCAGCATGAATCCAAAGCAACTGTACACCCCTAGCAAGCAAGACATTATTTTCTGCATATCCTTATTTAAATTCTGGCTTCAAGAAACATTTCACTTGGCTTCAGGAAACATTCCTACATACCAGACTTTTGATAAATGAACAAAAAGAAGACAGGTTTGGTGTGTGCTATTATTATTATTATTATTATTTAGTAATGTTTTTTTTTTTTTTTTTTTTTTTTTTGGCCAATTGGCAACTCTCCACCAGTCAAATCCATATCAGCAGTAAGTTTCACTGCATTCCTTGGGACTTTCTCCCGAGTAACCAAGTACAGGATTGTAGCTTCAATTTTGTTATATTGGGCTTCGAGGTATTGGAGCAGTAAAAAAAAAAGTTGGCTTTCTTGCTTGCTGAATAAAAATAAAAATAATACAAACATTTGGAACAGGACAAAGGTGTTTGTTTCATTCATCGCTCTTTCTAACCCAAACAATATCCAAATTGTACCTGTGGGCAATCACACGGCCACATTCAACAGAGCAAATTTTGAATGCAATAATCTCGAGGAAAGTCCCATCTTGTTTCAATTATTAAGCTTTCAGTGCTTAGGATGAAAAAAAGGGGAATGTGGCCTTTCTGCTCCCTTGAAAGAAAAAGCCTTTTCAGACTGGTGTGTGTGTGTATTCTCACTGATGCAATAATAGTACCTTAATGGTGGAATTGGGGATGCGGGTGGCACTATGGGTTAAACCACAGAGCCTAGAACTTGCCGATCGGAAGGGCGGCGGTTCGAATCCCCGCAACTGGGTGAGCTCCCGTTGCTCGGTCCCTGCTCCTGCCAACCTAGCAGTTTGAAAGCACATCAAAGTGCAAGTAGATAAATAGGTACCGCTCCGGCGGGAAGGTAAACGGTGTTTCCGTGTGCTGTTCTGGTTCGCCAGAAGGGCTTAGTCATGCTGGCCACATGACCCGGAAGCTGTATGCCGGCTCCCTCGGCCAATAAAGCGAGATGAGCGCCGCAACCCCAGAGTCGGCCACGACTGGACCTAATGGTCAGGGGCCCCTTTACCTTTTAATGGTGGAATTATACTGGACCATCTGCACATCATTCCATTTTGTAAGTTGTTCTGCAGGGCTTCCTGAATGATACTGCCACCCCGAACCAGAACATTTGTAAAAGAGTTTCGGGATTTCAGAAGGAAGCTACAGGACATGCACTAACTGGAAACAATGCAGTAACCCCCCCTCAAAAAAAATGGTTGCAAGCTGAAATGGTATTGAAAGAAGAATCACATATAAGCACCCCAATATCATCATGAGCACAAATCATCATGAAAGCACAAAAAAGGACATCCATAGGGGGCCAAAAGTGTAGCCCAGATAAGAAACCAGTGTGCAAATATTACACACACAATCCCACAATGCAAAACAGCTAATGCATAGCAGGCTCAGTGTGGAAATATGAAAGTGGTTTAAGTTGAATCTCAACAGGGTGTAAAAACCAAGTTGGCAAAAATGTAGCTTGGTCGCAAAATAAGTCTTAGCATAGGGTCACTTCTGTCATGCCCTTCCGACCAGAACTTCAGGTTATGGAAGCTGATGGGCCTACATCCACTGACTGTAATCTAGCCTTTGCTTTAAAAGGAAAATAAAAAGGCATTGCAGCAGTGGAGTTCCTAGCCCATAACTTTTCGCTCCCCACCCACACGAGCACACAACAACAAAGGAAATGAAACAGGCTCCACACCCACTGCTACCCCTCAGGAAATTGCAGATTCCATCCACGCAGCCGCCTCCTTCGCCCTGGACTCCAGTCCTGGTGTGTGAGCAAGGCCCGTTGGTTGCCATGGCAACAGAGGGAGAATGGCTTGGGTCTCTGTTTCCAATTTAATATCAAATAAGCCTTAACGTGCAGTTTATGAAACATGTTGAGGGGGAGAGACGAGGGGGGTGGGTTTGGATCCCGGGAGCCAAGCTGCCAGCTAGGAAAAGGCTCTCTATGCCGCAGCGGAGAAACTTTAAAGCCAAGTGTCCAGTAATTGTAAGCATAATTATTTGCAAATCCCCAGCTTTGCCAGAGATGGCTTTTGGGCTGATGTCTCCTGGTGATCCACATTGCTCTAGATTTCTCTCGCAAAAAGAGATGCTTTGCATATCCCCCAGCAGGAAGACGTACATACAAGCTGTCCCATCAACTGGGAGTTTGTGTCTTGCCCATCAAGGGAGCCGCAAATGTTTCACACCAGACTGTATCATTTGGAAAAATGGGAGGCACACAATGAAACCATGCTTCCTGGTTCCTTTCATGTGACTGGCTCACCCCAAGCCATTCTTTTGCTGAAGCATATGGGCTTGGAAGGAAATCGCATTGAAATCAATGGCTGGGGGAATGAGTTTAGTAGTAGGATGTTTGGTTTTCAGAAGCCAGCAAAATAAATCCACTCAGAATAGTAATCAGCCACAGTGCACTTTGACCCCTTTCTTCTTGTGTATGCACTGTTACAAGGGACGCGGGTGGCGCTGTGGGTTAAACCACAGAGCCTAGGAATTGCCGATCTGAAGGTCGGTGGTTCAAATCCCCGCGACGGGGCGAGCTCTTGTTGTTCGGTCCCTGCTCCCGCCAACCTAGCAGTTTGAATGCACGTCAAAGTGCAAGTAGATAAATAGGTACTGCTCCAGCGGGAAGGTAAACAGCAATTCCGTGCGCTGCTCTGGTTCGCCAGAAGCGGCTTAGTCATGCTGGCCACATGACCCAGAAGCTGTACACTGGCTCCCTCGGCCAATAAAGCGAGATGAGCGCCGCAACCCCAGAGTCGGTCATGACTGGACCTAATTTTCAGAGGTCCCTTTACCTTTACCTTTATGCACTGTTGCATTACTCTGCCACCTTTCTTCCAAGCAGCTCAAGGTGATTCGCCCCTTCTCCATTTTATCCTCACAACAACCCTGTGAGGTAGGTTAGGCTGAGGGACAGTGACTGGCACATGGTCATTCTGAGCTTCATGTCTGAGTCCAGCACTTTAACCACTAAGGTAAAGCTAAAGGACCCCTGGACGGTTAAGTCCAGTCAAAGGCAACTATGGGGTTGTGGGGCTCGTCTTGCTTTCAGGCCGAGGGAGCCAACGTTTGTCCACAGACAGCTTTCTGGGTCATGTAGCCAGCATGACTAAACCGCTTCTGGCACAACAGATCACTGTGACAGAAGCCAGAGCACACAGAAACGCCCTTTACCTTCCCGCCACAGTGGTACCTATTTATCTACTTGCACTGGCGTGCTTTCGAACTGCAAGGTTGGCAGGAGCTGGCACAAAGCAATGGGAGCTCACTCCATCGTGGGGATTCGAACCACCGACCTCCTGATCAGCAAGCCCAAGAGGCTCAGTGGTTTAGAGCACAACGCCAGCTGCATCCCACATTGGCTCTGAGGTAGGATTTTAATATGAGTGCTGACAAGAGTATTCAGCTAAGGTAATGAAAAAGGGGGAAAGTGCCTGATATGGTGGGCATGCCTTAAGTTTTTAAGTGTAAAGTGTTCTTACCCTATACACACACAGGGGAAGGTACTGAGATTGTGCCAGATGGCCCTACAGACACACCATGACCTCTGTACATCAATCCCACATGCCCAACATTTATATATTGGACCTCATGCTTTCAAAGGGCCCAGTGTCTCTTGACACCATTGATCATAGGCCCAAAACATGCTACATGTACGCTCCAAATTTGCAACATTTAGACTATGGAATTTGGGCCAATACGTAGAGCACTCTACACAAATGTGTTGCCTCGTCCATGGAAACCAAGCATTCTCAGGAGAAGATGTGGACAGCAACCTCCCACCCACTATGGGAAAAATATTCAGGCCATTGTGAAAGCACAAACGCACATCCTGTCCGGTCACTATGACAGTTTGGGATGTTGAGGGTTGTACGGTTAGGACATAGTCAAAATTATGTAACGCAGTTCTGTTTAAAAGCCCACAAAACAACAACATGAGCTGTTGCACAAAGTTGAGAAACTTTCAAAACTGAAAAAATTGAAAAAGTTTCCAGTTAATTTTGTTTTTGAAAGTCAACCTGGAGCAGTCTTGGCGCTTCCCCTTGTAAAACTCAGAAAGGAGGAGCATAGAGATGAAACTAGAATGAGCTAACATTGACTCCATGTATTATTTGGGTTCCCTGCCTTCTGCCCCACCTGTCCAAATGGGGACCAGCCACCACTGGGCGGAGGTGGGACTGTTCCCAGCAGGAAGCAGACAGGAAGCATAAAGAAAGTGGGAATCATGTTTGGGGTTATCAGTTCTTATAATTCTCTGGGAATGTTGAAATGGTATATTCTCTGGATCAGAGGTGACTAAGTGGTGGCCCTCCAGATGATGTTGCCCAGTACTGAGGGCTGATGGAAGTTGTAGTCCAACAACACCGGGAGGGCCATAGACAGTGGAGACCGGTCCATTGGGGCAGGTGGGGCACTGCCGAACCTAGATCAGCCTGCCCTCAGCCAGTCCCTACCTATCTACCTCCTTACTTACAACCATCTCCAACTCCTCGAAAGATTCCATCAATGGTGTCTCCAAAAAAATCTTACACATCACTTGGGAAGACAGGAGAACTAATATCAGTGTACTGGAAGAACACCAGTGTTGAAGCAATAATTCTTCAACATCAACTTTGTTGGACTGGTCATGTTGTGCAGATGTCTGATGATCGTCTTCCAAAGCAACTACTCTATTCTGAACTTTAAAATGGAAAACGTAATGCTGTTGGTCAACAAAAGAGGTTTAATGACTGTCTCGTGGCAAATCTTAAAATATGTAGTATAAACACTGACAACAGGGAAACACTGGCTGCGAGCGCTCCAGTTGGAGAACAGCCCTTACCAAAGGTGTCATGGGCTTTGAAGACACTTGAACTCAGGATGCAAGGGAGAAACATGCTAAGAGGAAGGCACACTTGGCAAATCCACACCGTGATCAACTCCTGCCCGCAAACCAATGTCCCCACTGTGGAAGGATGTGTGGATCCAGAATTGGCCTCCACAGTCACTTATGGACCCACTGTTAAAACCGTGTTTATGGAAGACAATCTTACTCTGCTACAAGTAATTGCTGAAAAAGTATTGTAGAGTTGGAAGGGACCTAAGAGTCATCTAGTCCAACCCCCTGCAATGCAGAATTCTCAGCGAAAGTATCCATGACAGATGGCCATCCAACCTCTGCTTTAAAACCTCAGAGGAAGAAGAGTCCACCACCTCTTAAGGGAGTCTGTTTCACTGTCAGCTTTTGCTGTCAGAAAATTCTTCCTGATGTTTAGCCTTTCTTGTAACTTGAAGCCACTGGTTTGGGTCCTACCCTCCTGAGCTGCTTCATCTTACACCTCTTTAGATATTTGAAGATGGCCATCATATGTGCTCTCAGTCTCCTCTTATCCAGGCTAAGCATATACAACTCCCTCAACCATTCCTCATAAAACTTGGTTTCTAGATCCTTGATCATATTAGCCTCCCTCCTCTGCACACATTTGTCAATGTCCTTCTTCAGTTGTGGTGCCCAGAACTGGATACGGTACTCCTGGTGTGGTCTCACCAACGCAGAATAGAGCAGTACTATTACTTCTCTCCTGCTCCTTAGTCTCAGGGGTTCCCCTTGTAGAACTCAGCAGGGAGGAGGATGAGCTGAGGGGCTCTCTGTGGGACTGTCTCCACAAAGCCCAGCTAGTAAAGACTTGTGGACCTGTGGAACTCATGGATAAACAGGTGGAAGTGGAGAACAAAGGAACCCTTAACAAACCACGGTTACTTGATTCTTTGGAGGAAGCCATGTGCTTTAAATGTGCATTCAATGTGCTTCAAATTATCTGTCTTTGATCTGGGATTGGGGGTGGGGAGAAATGTTATCTTCAAAGTTTAATTCCCAGCTCACTTAATCAGCAAGACTTTGCTTTACGAACTAGGTTCGCACTTAAGATGTGGACACACTATTGATTCACATGAGCTTTTCTTTCTTTATTTTTCCTACCCCTTTCTTAATTGTACTAAATGTTCCCTTTAAGCCAATGTTTCCAGGGACCAGTTTACACCAGCTCCACACCTCTTGACCAGCAACAGTTAATATAGGTCCCAAAATGTATGTAAATATAGTTGTGGATTATTCCGCAGACACCCGTGCACACAGAGGCCCACACATATATCACACACCCACACAACTCGTATTGCTTTGCCCTTATCAACAATGAATTGCATCTGCTATTTCATTGCCTGCATCCTACCGGCGTCATGAAATCCTCCAGCTTTATGCCTCAAAATACATTTATCCTGGGCTATAGAGTTTAGAGTACACACATAAAATGATTAATTTATATTCTTAGGGCGAATGCATTCAATATTTATGTGTATAGTAACTGTAATTGTATAGAACCTAGCTTAATTACAATAAATAAATGTTACTTATTATTACTGTTATTCCCTGGACTCCAGAGTGTGATTAAAGCAGGATACAAATGCAGATCTACTGGTAGTTTCTTAAAGCGAGACAGGCAATTTTTGTCACCACTTGCTTTACATTTAATTACAGGCTCAGGGAGAGTGCAAAGCTGGTTCAACACAACAGTTTTGACAGGGAGAAGCTTTCGTTGTTGATCAGTGGCTGCTGAACGGAGCTGGCCAGGGGCATTTTGCTGTCTGAAGTTCAGCCTCCCCACTCCCACCCTATCCCATCCCACAGCATCACAGAAGCCGACGAGACCAGCAGCTGAATTTTACTTCAGCACTGGCGATGGGACAGCATCCTCTGCCAGAAGAAGAGGAAGAAGAAGAAGAGGAGGAGGAGGAGGAGGAGTTTGGATTTGATATCCCGCTTTATCTCTACCCGAAGGAGTCTCAAAGCGGCTAACAATATCCTTTCCCTTCCTCCCCCACAACAAACACTCTGTGAGGTGAGTGGGGCTGAGAGACTTCAGAGAAGTCTGACTGGCCCAAGGTCACCCAGCAGCTGCATGTGGAGGAGCGGGGAATCGAACCCAGTTCACCAGATTACGAGTCTACCACTCTTAACCACTACACCACACTGGCTCTCACCACACAACTGAAGACAGCAGCCAAAATTATGGATGGCATGGAGAAATTGGATAGAGAAAAGTATTTCTACCTCTTATAATAACACTGGACCTCATGGAAGATGAATGTTGGAAGATTCAGAACAGATAGAAGAAAGTAATTTTTTCTCTCCCCCCCCCCCTTTTTCTTCTTTTTTATTGATACCGCAAGAAAAGAAAAAAGAGAAATCACAAATACCAAATTTCACACAGGAGTAACCATAGACACAGAATTTTCATTAACAAACAATAAAACATAAATTGGTCTTAACACTAAAGACCCAACCTCCCGTCTATTCCATATTTCGATTTCATAATACTTATTGCCAATACACACTTTTATCATAATTAAACTTTTTCTTAATATATCTTAATTCTTATATCTGCCTTACAACTATTACTGAAGTTCCTCAAATGCTGCAGCAGAGTTTAAACTACTATATTTATATTTCAAATATTCTCTGAATACCTCCCATTTTGAAACAAATTCCTGGTTTGATTTATTCTTTATTTTTTCTGATAGACCGTCTAATTCGGCATATTCAGCCAGCTTTTGGATCCAATCTTGTATAGAGGGAGAAGAAAGTAACTTTTTCATGCATCACATAGCTAAAACATGCAGGGTGCTCTTGTGCTTGGGTCCTAGTTGCAGGTTTTCTGAAGGCATCTGAGAACATGTGAGAATAGGATGTTGACCAGATGGGCTCTTCTTCTCCTTATGTGCGGTTATACCAACTTGCACATTATGTTCTTACTAGGGGGCGCAGGGCAGGCCACAGGGCCCACACAGCTCTATTCTCTAATACCTTGTCACCACATCCTGCCCTCACCTTTACCACATCTGCTGCCGGAGGCAGCTGCCCCTCTTTGCCTAATAATAATAATAATAATAATAATAATAATAATAATAATATATCTATATACCCCACCCATCTAGCTGGGTTTCCCCAGCCACTCTGGGTGGCTCCCAACAGATTAAAAACACAATAAAACATCAAACATTAAAAACTTCCCTAAACAGGGCTGCCTTCAGATGTCTTCTAAACGTCAGATAGTTGTTTATCTCTTTGACATCTGATGGGAGGGTGTTCCACAGGGCGGGCGCCACTACTGAGAAGGCCCTCTGCCTGGTTCCCTGTAACCTCACTTCTCGCAGCGAGGGAACCATCAGAAGGCCCTCGGAGCTGGACCTCAGTGTCCAGGCAGAACGATGGGGGTGGAGACGCTCCTTCAGGTATAGTGGGCCGAGGCTGTTTAGGGCTTTAAAGGTCAACACCAACACTTTGAATTGTGCTCTGAAACATTTCCTTGACATCTGATGGGAGGGCGTTCCACAGGGTGGGCACCACTACCGAGTAGGCCCTCAGTCCTGTTGTGGAAACCGGTGGAGCTTGTTCAGCTGATCAAGCCATGGGCTCATCTTTGTGGCTGGGAGTAGAAGGCAGGGCAACAAATGCCATGGAATCTGTGGGGTGTGCATTCTACTATCATTTATGCAATTTCACTTCTCAAATACAAAATATGCACAGTGTGCAGGACTCTGCATCTTTCTGAAATCTGTTTTGGGTTGGTTTGTTGTTGTTTTAAATCCTAGTCTTAAATGATTGATGATTTGTTGTGTTTTTAATATTCTGTTGGGAGCCGCCCAGAGTGGCTGGGGCAACCCTGTCAGATGGGTGGTATAGAAATAATGTGTTGTTATTATTATAGTTGTTGTTGTTGTTGTTACTAAAGGCTGCAAGTCTTTGGCTTGAAAGACACTGTAGCTCAGTGGATGCCCACATGCTCTGTAAGAAAAAGATATTGTAGCCTTACTAGACTTTACCGATTGGTAGGGTGAGCATTGCTCCCAGAACAGGGAGGAAGGAGTCAAATGACACCAAGGTTTGGTTCAGAGAAAGAGTTTATTCTGCTCTCCGGATAGCAGAAGGCACTGCGTGAATCGGTTCACAGCAAGCACAAAAGAAGAGAAATTGCATACAGTATATATATCCTCCAGGCACCCTCTCCCCCCTTCCCCAGGAATCCAGACACGTAAGCTTATACACGTAAGCTGACATCACAGATGTCCCTGCTCCTGTACTCTTAACCATAAAAAGGTGTTCCTGTTCCTGTGCTCTTGACCATAAAAGGGTGTTCCTGTTCCTGTATTCCTTATCTTGGGGTAAGAAGGTCACCAATTCTAAGAGTACTCCTGGCGCGTTCCCGGGGGACTGACAAGGTTTGTGCGTCATTGTGGTCAGGATGTAAGATAAGACCCAAATGTGTCATCCCACTTTGGAACTGGCAAGGCCATTCATTAGGCGTCACGGACTGATAAAGGAGAGAGCTTTGTTTATACAGCTGTGTTCTTGTTATACATTTGCTCAAGAGCTGAAGTTAATGGTTTTTAGCTAATGCACCCTTGGAGAAGGAAAAATGGGATTTGGGGGCCCATTTCAGACTGACTGCACAGTCAGATTTTAGAATGGGAAACCCATTCCTTCAATATCAGGCTCAACTAGCATCTTCAGTAAACATATCACAACTAGAGAAAACCTCTGTCTCTGAGATCTCAATGGGCCAATAGTCAATTTTCACCAACCTGGTGCCTTCCAGATGCTTTGGACTACAAGTCCCCTAACAACTCTATGTCCAACTGACACAGTCAATGGTGAGGGGTTATGGCAGTTGTAGTCCATCAACATCTGGAGGGCACTAGGCTGGGCTAATCGAGGCTAACCATTTTTACTTTGCTGCCTGAGCAAACGGCGCCCTTTCCCCAGCTCAGGGTAAGTAGTACAGTGGTAACTTGGGTTAAGTACTTAATTCGTTCCAGAGGTCCATTCTTAACCTGAAACTGTTCTTAAACTGAAGCACCGCTTTAGCTAATGGGGCCTCCTGTTGCCACCGCGCCACGGGAGCACAATTTCTGTTCTCATCCTGAAGCAAAGTTCTTAACCTGAAGCACTATTTCTGGGTTAGCGGAGTCTGTAACCTAAAGCATATGTAACCCGAGGTACCACTGTACTCAAGGCCCACCAAGCTATTGTGTCGCCTGAGGCAGAAAATCCCAAAATCACTTTCCCCCCCCTCCTCACTGGCAGTGAAAATGCAACAATAGCAACTAATAATCTGCTGCCTGTTCATGACACACAAAAGCTGCTGCTAGGGAGTGAAATGAGGGAAACTGTGTTTGCCACCAGAGTTTCACCTGCCTTGTCCCATTTTTGGAAGGGAGAGGCTCCCAAAAGAACTCTGAGGGGGTTTTGGGTTGAGCCATTAAAGGAGGACGAGTTGAGTTATGAGGGACTAATATAGCTTTGGGGCTATTTTGGGATGTAAAGTTGTTGGATATTTTCACTTGACCTATAGGTGAACTTTATGCTCACTTAAATTTTTATGTATGTTAAATGAACTGTTGGCTGCTGATTATTTTTGTGTTCTCTGCTGTAGTGATATTACGCTTTTTATTACATATGTTATTATTCTACTATGTCCTCCCTCAGCTATCAAAGGCAGCATTCCTCTGAATACCAGGTGCTGGGAATCACAGGTGGGGAAAGTGCCGTTGCACTCAGATCCTGTTTGTGAGCTTCACATAAACACATCTGGTCAAGTGCCTTGATTCATCTGGCTTATCTTAGGTTCTGGCTTTCTTCTATTTTGGGGGCAGTAGCCAGCTACTTGTGGAACTTGGGTGGTGCTGTGGTCTAAACCTAAAGCCTAGGGCTTGCCGGTCAGAAGGTCAGAGGTTCGAATCCCTGCAACGGGGTGAGCTCCCATTGTTTGGTCCCAGCTCCTGCCAACCTAGCAGTTCGAAAGCACGTCAAAGTGCAAGTAGATAAATAGGTACCGCTCTGGCGGGAAGGTGAACGGCGTTTCCATGTGCTGCTCTGGTTCACCAGAAGCAGCTTAGTCATGCTGGCCACATGACCCGAAAAAACTGTCTGTGGACAAACGCTGGCTCCCTTGGCCTGTGAAGCGAGATGAGCGCCACAACCCCAGAGTCATCTGCGACTGGACTTAACTGTCCACATGGATTCGTGACCATTTGCATGAAGCAGGGCTGAGAAACCTGTGGCCCTCCAGATGTTGAATATCTCCACCCCCTTCATCCTTGACGCTTGGCCATTCTGACTGGGGCTGATGGGACTTGGAGTCAAAAACATCTAGAGGGCCACAGGTCTCCCATCCCTGGCATAAATGTATAGCAGTTGTTAAATCCATCTTTTCTTGGCAGAAAATACAATTACAGCTGACACAGAATTTGAAGGACTAGGTCTCCTGAATTCCTGGCTATAACAAAATCTTGATTTAATGAATGGGCATAAGAAGAATAGGACAATGCCTACTTGGCAAGCTACTCTGGTGCATAATCAGCTGTTCAGAAAATATTTGTGTTTTGCTTCTCATCTGAATTAGTCCAGATTTAACAGCCTGCTCCTGCGTCTTGCTCTGTCCTCCGTCTGCTTGATTAAAAGTCTTTTATTGCCTAATGCTCTCTCCCATAGTGATACTTCTGAAAGATAAACCTGGCACCTGGCAACATTCGTTTCCAGAAGCTAAACAGGCTGAGGTTCTCACAACACGTTTGCCCTGAGCTTTTGGGGGAGGATGAGATGTATTAGTTCAGCGCTTGCTATCTCCACAACACCCACACTGAAGTCTGGATCAGGGAATTGAGGAAATTGGCATGAAGATGCACTCCCTAAAGGTCTTTCTCCAGCACTGCTCCTTTTATTGGCATTTACGTTTTCGAATGAAAGCTCCATCAAATAACCTCCAGTTTTGATTCTGTGGTCAACAATAGTGATATTTTAGCAGGGTAGAAAAGCTTCCTGATAAACACTTCAGTCATGTGAATATTCACTTTTTTCCATCCCCTCCAGTGCCACAGCAGTTTATAATGCGGAACATAACTTCTGCATTTATATCAACTGTTTTGCATCGGTTAAGGAGAAAACAAATTGAAAATTATCAAAGGGGAGAAAAAATTCAATGAAATTGACTGCATGTACACCATACATAGACATCACCTTGCTGACAAAGGTCCATATAGTTAAAGCTATGGTTTTCCCAGTAGCAATGTATGGAAGTGAGAGCTGGACCATAAAGAAGGCTGATCGCCGAAGAATAGATGCTTTTGAATTATGGTGCTGAAGGAGACTCTTGAGAGTCCCATGGACTGCAAGAAGATCAAACCTCTCCATTATGAAGGAAATCAGCCCTGAGTGCTCATTGGAAGGACAGATCCTGAAGCTGAGGCTCCAATACTTTGGCCACCTCATGAGAAGAGAAGACTCCCTGGAAAAGACCCTGATGTTGAGAAAGATTGAGGGCACAAGGAGAAGGGGACGACAGAGGACGAGATGGTTGGACAGTGTTCTCGAAGCTACCAGCATGAGTTTGACCAAACTGCAGGAGGCAGTGGAAGACAGGAGTGCCTGGCGTGCTCTGGTCCAGGGAGTCACAAAGAGTCGGACACGACTAAACGACTAAACAACAACAATACACCATACATTTTAAGCACATCATTTCCCTCAAAAAAATTCCAGGAACTGTAGTTTGTTAAGGGTGCTGGAAATTATAGCTCTGTGAAGGTGTTTACAGGATTCTTTCAGGGTCACCGTGTGTTTTAAATGAATGGTGTTTCCAAAGACACACTCCATGATGGAGTGCAGCATTTTTGTTCCACTTAGTGTACTTTTGAGGTGGTCAAGGGGTGAATACCCTTTCTTTCATTCTGCGAAACATCTCTCCAGCACTCCGATACTGCAGCCTTTCTGCATGCCTATGCTTCCTGAAAAACGTGACATCCTTGGTTGGGCTTTCTGGGAAATGCAGAAGGCAGGGGTGCTGCCTCCCAGAAATCATCACAGAAGGGCCTTCTTTTGAAAGGTAAAAGGAAGAACTTCATTTAATAACAAAATCACTGAGCACCACACCAATGTCAGGATCTCCATAGGCACCCCACCCAACCTGGCTTTCCATACTTTGGTCAAAACCGAAAAGTCAAAAGGCAGCTGAGGTAGCTGCAGAGTGCTGAAGAAAAATAAATAAATACTTAGTGGGAAGAAAAACATGCACAATAACTATGGCCACTTCACAACAATAATGTAAGCTCAGTGCCACAGCCCCCAGAAGTACCGGTATAAAGTAGGATTTTGCAACACAGTTCTCCAGCTAAGTAGTATGTACAAAAAATGCATATGCTTGGGTAAAGTGTGCATATAAATTCATATATTAATGAAAATAGCATACAAACATACTTTATACTGAGAGAGATTGCTTTGCAAAACCGTGTATATTAGGCAGCATTGCATGAAAAAATGTGCATATTAAAAGAAATGTACACTAAAATGCTGGTGAATTTTCATGAGGACTTTTTTTAAAAAAATGTGGAGAACTGAGTTTAAGACAGGAACTATGGGAAACTGAGAAAACCCAAAGTTGACAGATTTCCCCATTGCTAGCAGAGACAGAAAGGCATGCAAGGCATGGATTCCACTGCTTCCATTTCTCATTTCATCGGAAATTAATTGAAATGTTGCGGTTTCAGGACTTTCCTTTGGAGGCCAAGTCCTCTGACTTAGTCACACAGGAAGCCGCCTTCCATGAGGCCAGGTTGTTTGCCCATCTAGCCCAGTGTTGTGTGTTGTGACCAGCAACAGTTCTCAACCACAGGTCTTTCCATGGCCTACTATCTAACCCTGAGACCTTCTGCATGAGAAACAAACAACTAACCCTTCTCCTAATCCCAGCTGGCCAAGGGTGGCAGTGGCAGCTCTTTCACTATGTGCTGAAAATCAGTATTTGTTTACTATCTCACACATTCTGGGACTGAGCCTTGGCTCCTGAGGGCAGCTCCCAGGGCTAAGCCCTGAGGAGAGCTTTGCTTCCAATGAGGCGGGCAATTTCTGCAATTTCTGGTGACAGTTTGGAAACTTCAGCTGGTGCAGAATTCTGTGGCCAGGTTGCTCATCGGGGTGAGGTGGTTTGAGAGGTGGTTTGAGCATACAACGCCAATCCTGACCTGACTGCAGTCCATTTCCAGGACCAATTCAAAGTGCTGGTTTTGACCCATAAACCCTTAAATGGATCGGGACCACAATACTTTAAGGACTGACTCTCTCCATATGAACCAACCATTTTTAAAAAAATAAATACCATATTTGATTAAGGTCTGGTTAACTACAACAAGTCCCCCTCCCCTTTTATAATGTACACGGTATCTTTTTTCTGCTTTGTTTTCTACATGGGTGCTTGTGGCATTTGCCTATTCGTTTGAAAATGTCTGTACAGGGGGAGAGA
Organism: Podarcis siculus; assembly: GCA_034642415.1. Taxonomy (NCBI): domain Eukaryota; kingdom Metazoa; phylum Chordata; class Lepidosauria; order Squamata; family Lacertidae; genus Podarcis; species Podarcis siculus. Next base: position 1,036,517 of record JAXCMG010000064.1, on the reverse strand, counting down.
AAGGGTTAATAGGCAGACCAATAGAAAAGCCAGGGGCGGAGCTTACCTGTTTATAAAAGGGCTTAGCCCGAGGTTTGGTTGGTTGGTTGGAAAAGGCAGTTGGGAAAGCAGGTGGCAGACAGATGGAAACAGAGAGACAGTGCAGTTGGTTCTTGTGTGAGGGGAGGTAGAAGAGTTAGAGACAGAATAAAATAAGACTAAGAGGGAAAAAGGTAACAGTGTTTCGAATGCATTTAAAGTTTATTTGTGTTTGAAATAAACTACAATCTTCATTGTTAACTTAAGAACCTGACTGAGACTAAGTGATTTACCAGAGAGGACCTGGTTGGTGGCAGTGGATTAGTGGTGTACCGGTCAATAGTCCGTGAGATGACCAGGGGCTCTGTACAAACGCCACAGTGCTATTTCTTGTTCTTTCTTTTTGTGTGTCTTACTCTGTGCACTTGTCATTTTGTACTTTTTATTTTTCATCAAAGAGTATGAACCAACCCGGACTCTGTGATCTTCCTACAAGGCCCTTTTTCGTGTGTCTCTTCCACGTGAGGTCTGGAGGGCAGCAACACGAGAACGGGCCTTTTCCGTGGTGGCTCCCCACTTGTGGAATGCTCTTCCCAGGGAGGCTCGCCAGGCACCTTCATTGCATATCTTTAGGTGCCAGGCAAAAACATTCCTCTTCTGTCAGGCCTTTGGCTAATTAAACAGTCTATGGCCTTTGGAATGGTACAGGAGGGTTGTGGCTTTTGTTTGTTGCCATGATATATGTATTTTTGTGCTTCTCTATTGTAAACCACCCCGAGATGGGGGGTATCGAAATTTAACAATTAAATAAAAATAAACAAACAAGGAGCCTCCCGTTCCCCGAAGGTGACGCACACAGCCACCTTGCGCTGCGCAGCCCTGCCAGGCCCCGCAGCCCTGCTGCCTCTGTAAGTAGGCTGAGAAATATGGGGAGAGGAAATGTCTAGCAAGGGATTCTTTATTTTTCTCCCTCCCTTGCCTTTTAATAATGAGGCTTCTCCGCGGAGACAGCATGAAATTGGCTGAAGACGTAATGATTCTTCACAACCTCAAGGCGGGTGGCCGTCCACCAGGGAGCCATGCTCTCCTCATTTAGCTTGTTTATTGTTCAGGCCTAATTAAAATGTTACACTATCCTGCCTTTTACATCTTATTCCCAGCTAATGAATTCACCGCCGACTCGGAGCAATTTTAATAAAACGGCTCGGCAGAAGCGGACGGGTCGGGAGTGGGGAGGGGGAGCGGTTTGGGGAGGGGGGTTGGCGGCGTAGGAAAAGGAAGAATGAAACAGCAATTATACAAGATAAGCATTAGATACTTGGATCAGAATTACCTCCCGGAGCAATCGGGAGGCTGCCCGCGGTGCCGCCGCCATAAATACATTGCAATCCATTTTATGATAATTGAAGTCATAACTGCAGCTTTTGGAGGTGGGTGGGAATTTTTTTCCCCCCAATGCAGATTAAAAAAAACACACACATCAAGAGAGGTTTGGCCATTAAAGAGAGGGAGAGGGGGAGAGAGAGCTTTCAGCCATCAAAGCACATGCCTGGGCCCCCTCCCCACCGGCTCCCCATTCCAGGTCCATATGGAGGCAGCATATGGTGCTAGGAAGAAGGGGGGACCTTAGGGAAGGCTGCTTGTTTGGGTGGACATGCAGTCAAAGGCACCAAAGCGAGGGGAACGGCTTTAGGAGGGGACGGGTGGTCCCATCAGCCGCACGCTGCACTGGCCCAAAAGGCGTGGGTCTCGCTTTGACTTCGTCCAAGCGTAGAGTTGTCGGTGCCCATGAATAATTTTCTCCATGAGCCTGGATTTGATCAGGCTGTGCGGTCATCGCCACATGCTGAAAGCAGCCTGTGGGTGCTGTTAGGCACACCAACTCCATCCAAAATCCTAAAAGAGTATTGTGTTCCACCAGGTGTCATTGACACTCACAAGTTAGAGATATGCAGCCCCTGTTTTCCAGAGACGATCCCAGATTTGCTGAAGCCGTCCTGGTTTCTGATTCGATCCAGAACGTCCCGCTTTTCCTTAGGACGTCCCTATTTTCATTGGAGGCTGTGTCATTAACAAGCAGCCACGAAATTAAAAGACGCCTGCTTCTTGGGAGAAAAGCAATGACAAGCCTAGACAGCATCTTAAAAAGTAGAGACATCACCTTGCTGTCAAAGGTCCGTATAGTAAAAGCTATGGTTTTCCCAGTAGTGATATATGGAAGTGAGAGCTGGACCATAAAGAAGGCTGATCGCCAAAGAATTGATGCTTTTGAATTATGGTGCTGGAGGAGACTCTTGAGAGTCCCATGGACTGCAAGAAGAACAGACCTATCCATTCTGAAGGAAATCAGCCCTGAGTGCTCACTGGAAGCACAGATCCTGAAGCTGAGGCTCCAGTACTTTGGCCACCTCATAAGAAGAGAAGACTCCCTGGAAAAGACCCTGATGTTGGGAAAGATTGAGGGCACAAGGAGAAGGGGACGACAGAGGACGAGATGGTTGGATAGTGTTCTCGAAGCTACCAGCATGAGTTTGACAAAACTGCGGGAGGCAGTGGAAGACAGAAGTGCCTGGGGTGCTCTGGTCCATGGGGTCACAAAGAGTCGGACACGACTAAACGACTAAACAACAACAATTAACTTGTGGGCTTCACTGTTACGAGAGGCAGTGGTGGCCGATGGCTTGGATGACTATAAAAGGCGACTGGAGGACGGATCCAGCAAATAACTGTGAAATGAGAACAACTGTCACTTCATCTGGGATGCCTAAGCATCTTTGTGGGGCTTCGCCCGCGACTAGGTTGGATGCTGCAGCTGGATCAGAATTGCTACACGTTGCTAAATGGACATATGTGGTGCAGGAAGCTGCACCAACCACTGATCGCCTTCAGGGCCACGTTCAAGGTCTTGTTACTAATTGTGATGGCCTGGGACTCGGGCTCGGACTCGGAGCCAGAGGAGTCTCAGTCCGCACTGGATCCTTTGCCTCAGGCAGCATCTGAACCTAGTGTGGGGCCTGATTCTGAAGAGCCCCAGTCTGCACAGGTTCCCCTGCAACAAGCACCAGCTGGGCCGAGTCAGGGGCCTGAGCCTGCCATGGCTCCAGATGCAGGGATTACCTCATTGCCTTCAGCTGGGCAATCACAGCTGTTCCACTACCAGTTGGGTCAAGAGAGGCTGAGGCGGCCTCTGGGTCTGGTAACCCACCGACATCTCCCGAGCTGCAGAGACTGAGGTCTAAGAGAAGGAGAGACCTGAGTACTCGCCTTCGGGCAAGACAGGGAGGTGAATCACCGGGGGATCAGGACTGGCTGTTACCCCGACAGAGATAAAAGGCTGTCGGACCCCGCCCCAGGTTGCGGGAGCAATGTTGCTGTTTGCTAGAACCTGGCTGAGACCCTGTGCCTGACCTTGCCTGGTTTCCTGCCTCGTGTCCTTCCTTGGCCCTGTCGGACTGACTCCTCATGGAACCCTTGGATTCAGGACCGGACCTGGACCGTGTTAATCGGGTTACCCCCAGGCCCAGCACACTAATATAGGAAGACCTGATTAGCTTGGGCCAGATTGCCATAGAAAATTTGCCCTTGTACAGACCTCTATGGACACTTAGATCATCTGGGAAATCTTTATTCATGGCACCACACCCTATGGAATATATCACAGGGTGGTGACCTGAAAATGAGCATTTTTCACTATTGCCCTGTGTGCCTTAAGTTAAGCATTATCCATCTGTTGCTTCAGATGTCTTGTAAATACATGTTCTTTTGCTCAAGCTTTCCCTGACCCATAAAATTGGACCCTGTTATTACTGAATTCCTGCTTTTATATGTGTTTATAGTACTGCTGGTTTTATGCTGTATCTGTTTTTATTATACGGCATACTGTACTTTTGTAACCCGCTTGGAGATTTATTTAAATATTAAGTGCTTTAGAAATGCTTTTAAGTAAAATAAATGGAGGGACCCACAGATCTTTGCTGGAATAGGTAGACAATCCTGGGGAATAGCTGTAGCTCAGTGGTAAAAACATCCAGTCTGTGTGAAGAAGGATTGAGAATCGATCCCCACATTTCCATGTTGGGTTGATAGAGGCCCCTGTCCCGAAATCTTGGGGCTACATGGGACCGTTGGTCTGACTCAGAGTGGATCTACACACAGGGGGGGAACGCTATAAATAAGTCATAAATAAAATTGTTATAACAAAACAGAAAAAAATAAGTATAATCTCATAGAAAGGTTTTTTCCTTATAGCACCACCTGGTGTTGCATGGTTATAACGCATTTAAAACACTGTTTTTGACTAATGTAGCTGAGCCCTCAGTAACAGGCAGCTCACTTTGCTTCTGTGGTTTTTAGTAGCTGCCGAAGCTCACATACCCTCCAACGTTTCTCTGATGAAAATAGGGACCTCTCAACATTTCTCCCATGAAAACAGGGACATCCTACCACATCTTCCAGGGGTGCCAACTTGAAAAAAATATGGGGGGGGGGGGGGCCACCCCGCATAATCAGTCATATGACATGGTGCATGCACACCATTTGAACGACAATGCCCATCAACGTTGGGGGATGTCCCCTCAAATATTTATTGGGGGGTGAAGACCCCTTGGCTCCTAGGAGTTGGCTCCTATGATACCCTCCAACATTTCTCCAATGAAAATAGGGATATTCTAAGGAACAGTGGGACGTTACAGGGTCAAAACAGAAACCAGGGTGTCTTCCGTGAATCTGTGTCTGTCCCTGGAAAATAGGGAAATGTGGAGGGCCTAAGCTCAGCTTTATCATTCCTGTCCCATGAAGAGAAACTACATGTATTTCTTTGGGGGACGTTGTTGGAATCAAAATGCCTTAAAACTCATGTAGAGATATTTATCATCATCTCTCTCTCTCTTTTTTTTAAAAGTGATATGAATACAGCCTGCCCCAGAAAGGGCTCTTGGGTAATTTTGCCACAGCAAAGGCTGCTATTTGGCTCGGCCTCTGCATTGCAGTGTAGCTGGCATAAGAGTTAAAACCCAGTTGGTCCTTTCAGCCTCGGAAGGGGAGATAACTCTCAACCAGACATGCTCCCCCAAGTACTTTATAACAGAATGCCCTGACTGCATTTGAAAACTACATCTGCACAGTAGAAATATGATGTGCTCAAAAGAGGGAAAGATTTAAAGAGAGAGAGAGAGAGATTGAGATTGAGAGTGCACCCAACAAGCCAGATCACTCAGAATACGGCCTAGATTCTGACTGAAATGGTAAAAACCTGTATCTGGACTCTGAAACAGGCGGCTGCGGGGCTCACGTAAATGAATACTCCATATATGTGTGTGTGTGTGTGCGTGTGTGAAGGTAAAGGGACCCCTGACCATTAGGTCCAGTCGTGACCAACTCTGGGGTTGCGGCACTCATCTCGCTTTATTGGCCAAGGGAGCCGACGCACAGCTTCCGGGTCATGTGGCCAGCATGACTAAGCTGCTTCTGGTGAACCAGAGCAGCGCACGGAAACACCGTTTACCTTCCTGCCGGAGCAGTAACTATTTATCTACTTGCACTTTGACGTGCTTTCGAACTGCTAGGTTGGCAGGAGCAGGGACCGAGCAATGGGAGCTCACCCCGTCGCAGGGATTCGAACTGCTGACCTTCTGATTGACAAGTCCTAGGCTCTGTGGTTTAACCCACAGCGCCATCAGCGTCCCATATATGTATATATATATATGGCATATAATATATGAAGCTAAATTAGAATCCTGCTCCCAGCTTTCTGCAGGAACCCACCTTATTTCTGTGATTGTAAACTGCCTTAATGTTGTGTTTTAATTATTGTAAGTTCCCTTGGGATTTTATAGTGAAGGGTGGGTTAATAATGATAATAATAGTAATAATAATAGTACAGTCAACAACCATTTCACATGGGTGTTCTGTTCTAAGTCCCCACATGCACTGGTGAGATGCGTATAAGTGAGTCCCACCCTGTTATGCCCCACCCATTAAGTGACATTTTTGGATCACTCTTGGGTTTGGCACTGTGCGCATGTGTGTGATTGTGCATCATTTTCACGCACGGTAATCGGTTATGGCCTGTAACAATAATAATAGAAAGAATTTAGAGGAGCTGTTATGGACAAAGGTCCGATGCTGGGGTGACCCCAGCCAAAAAAATAAATCACACCTGGGACTCAGCTACACTGGTCAATTATTATTATTTTTTTTAAAAAAAAAAGCTCTTTATTTATACGATAACTAAAACACACACAAAAAACACAAATACAAAATTACACACAAATTACAAAAATAACCATAGACACATAATTTCCTTGGCAAACAATACAACAACTATTGGTCTTAACACTAAAGACCCAACTTCCCGTCTATTCCATATTTCAGATTCATATTATTTATTGCCAATACACATTTTCATAATTAAACTTATTCTCAATAAATCTAATTTCTTCTATCTACCTAGTAACTATTACTGAAGTTCCTCAAATGCTGCAACAGAATTTAAACTACTATATTTATTTTTCAGATATTCTTTAAAAACCTCCCATTTAGAAACAAATTCCTGTTTTGATTTATTCTTTATCTTTTCTGATAAACCATCTAATTCGGCATATTCTGTCAGTTTTTGGATCCAATCTTGTATAGAGGGGATTTCATTACTTTTCCATTTTGCTGCGATCAAAACTCTTGCTGCCGCCGTCGCATATAAAAAGATACCCTTCCTCTTTTGTGGGATATCCAAATCTGTTATTCCCAGGAGGTAGGCCTCTGGTTTTTTATTGAAAGAGATCTTTAGCACTTTTTGCAGTTCTGCATGTATACTCTCCCAGAATACCTGTATTCAGGTATTCAGGAATACAGGTACACTGGTCAATTATAACGTTAAAATGCATTATAAAAATGTGACACCAGAGGGTGCTGTAGAGCAGCAATCCATTGCCAATGGAAAATTGCACTGAGAGCTTTTTAAAGAGCATTTTTCACATCAGTATAGATCCAGCCCAGGGTGGAGAGGAATATATTTTATTCAGATTGCAGTAAGAAGGTACAGAGGATTGGAGTTAAGAGCCTGTACATCTCATGGGTGCCCAGGAAATAGTCTTATACATATTTCTTACATCAAGCCATAAGGAGGGTATATTGCATGGGTAGCCAAACTAAGGCCTGGAGGCCGGATCTGGCCCAATCGCCTTCTAAATCCGGCTCATGGATGGTTCAGGAATCAGCATGTTTTTACATAAGTAGAAATGTGTCCTTTTATTTAAAATGCATCTCTGGGTTATTTGTGGGGCATAGGAATTGGTTCATTTTTAATTTTATTTTTAATATAGTCCAGCCCCCTACAAGGTCTGAGGGACCCTGCTGAAAAAGTTTGCTGACCCCTGGATATTGTGTGACATGCTGATGAGTTACAAAGCATTGACATATACATTGCCATAGAATTAAGGTATTTGCAAACTGTTCAGCTTTTTCTACTTCTTCTTTGGTTCCTTATCTTCACTATTGTTACAAGGGGGTGTTTTCCTCCCTGTTCCTCAAAAGTACATTCCGAAGGGAGGGATAGTGATTACAAAAAGCAGAGCAAGCAATACATGGTCCTTGTCTCAAAGCAGTGGCTCTTAAGGGACTAAAATGGCATTTCTCTGGTTCTGATGCTCTTCAGAACCACCTCACCTGCAGCTCCAGAAGTGATGGAACTCAGACGCAGGTTCATCATCTCCGAGTGAGAGCTGAACTACTTTGCAAGATTTTAATTTTTTTTTTACAATAATATTTATTAATTTTCAGTAGACATAACAAAAAAGAAAATATGCAAACAACACAATAGAAAAGTACAAAAGAAGAAAAAAGAATAACAAACTTAAAATACCTAAACAGGAAAAAAGAAACTCAATTAATTAATTAAAATCCATTTTTGTAAACATTTTAGTTGACTTCCTCTAATCTCCTCCATCTGAATTTCCTCTTAATTTGAATGTAGCAGTTTCCAATATCATTATTTCATAAAACAATATTACAGCCGTATTCCAATTTCTTTACCTTTCTTATAGTACATTTTCTTATTTATATATTTAAGTCTAATTTAATCCTAGGACTGATTGGTTCTTTCAAGTAGTTACATTTCTTTAATATTAGAATAATTGTTCAAATAGTCTTTAAATTTCTTCCAGTACTTTGCAAGATTTTAAATTGTCTTTTACTTTTGGCATTGACTCACCTGCTGTGTTTTAAATCATTGCGGCCTGCCCAGAGATCATTTGCAAGGAGGCCTTGTGAATTTGCCTCCTGTGTGCCCATGATGCATCTGTTGTACACATGGCCACACAGATTGAGATTAGGCAATTAGTTGAGATTTCAAGTTGTATTTTAGTTTTCGGTTTTGGCATGCTTGTTGTACTTTAAATCATTTGCAGCATGGGCGCACAGACGACAACTTCAAAAGGTCTGGCCGAAGAGGAAATACTGAACTTTTAACTGGATTACATATTATAGTCATCACCACTATATTTAGCTTCAAGGACTGACTCCCTCAACAGCTCTACAGAAGATGCAAGGACCCAAACCCAACACCTTTTCTTCTTTATTTCCTATTCCCTCCCCTTCCCTATTGTGTCACTGTTTTCTTTAGATGGCAAGCCTGTGGGCAGGGACTGGCTTTAATTTATTGTTAACATAAACCACTCTGGAATAGAATGTGAAAGTGATCAAAAAACACCACTGCGCCAAGCAGTTGTCAAGATGCTGGCTGTGCAGATTAGGTAAAGGTAAAGGGACCACTGACCATTAGGTCCAGTCATGGCCGACTCTGGGGTTGCGGCGCTCATCTCACTTTATTGGCCAAGGGAGCCGGCGTACAGCTTCCGGGTCATGTGACCAGCATGACTAAGCCGCTTCTGGCGAACCAGAGCAGCGCATGGAAACACTGTTTACCTTCCCACCGGAGCGGTACCTATTTATCTACTTGCACTTTAACGTGCTTTCAAACTGCTAGGTTGGCAGGAGCAGGGACCGAGCAACGGGAGCTCACCCTGTCGTGGGGATTCGAACCGCCAACCTTCTGATCGGCAAGTCCTAGGCTCTGTGGTTTAACCCACAGCGCCACCCACATCCTTCAGGCTGTGCAGATTATAAGAGTATTATTGCATTAAGAAGAGTTTGGATTTGGATTTGATATCCCGCCTTTCACTCCCCTTCAGGAGTCTCAAAGCGGCTAACATTCTCCTTTCCCTTCCTCCCCCACAACAAACACTCTGTGAGGCGAGTGGGGCTGAGAGACTTCAAAGAAGTGTGACTGGCCCAAGGTCACCCAGCAGCTGCATGTGGAGGAGCGGAGACGCAAACCCGGTTCCCCAGATTACGAGTCTATCGCTCTTAACCACTACACCACACTGGCTCTTGGATTGGGGAGAAAGTTTATTTTATTTTCATTAGAGGAGAAACTACCTTATTCATACTTCTCAAACCCAACATGAGAACCGACACAGAATTGTCCTTCAAAATTCACACTCCTCCGAATTTTGCGATGCAGTTCTCCACCTGAACAACACATACAAGAGCACACTTTTTAGCAGAAAGTCTGTATGTATATAAATGCATACATTCGTGAAAGTGCCACACCATATTCAGGAAAACTGCTTCCAGAAATGTCTATAATGGATCCAAATTGCATGTGTCTATTCGGAGAAAGTTTCACTAAGATGCTGATGAATTCTCACGAGGATTTATTTATTTGATACAAATTACTGTGGAAATGTAGTGAACTGAATTAAAGGTTGGCAAAATGAGAAGCTGGGAGAAATAAAAACTGACTGATTCATCCATCCTTAATTGTGTGAGCCCCATTTTGAATAACTGTAGCCAAACCCTGTTACTAGAGCAACAGGTTAGATCTGATCTACACGTGCAGCTGAATCAGTTTCCCTGGAATGTACCATTCAGAATACAGGCAGAAGGTCAGGCAGAAAAGTGTTTGAATGATCCCCCACCAAAAGAAAAAAGAAAAGAAAAGAGTGCTAGGCTAGTGTTTTCTCTAGCCTTCTAGTTTTCTGTTTGCATATTGGGGGGGGGGGGTTGCTTCATAGGGTTTTTTTTTACATGGGGAGAAACAAATATGACAGGCTCCCCCTTCAGCCAGAAGTGGTACAGATGATAAAAAGCTATTGCACACCAGAATATGTCGCAGGGTATATAGCTTGGCTGTTAGCCTTCTGCCTGGCCTTGATGGAGGCATCAGGTTATATACCTCTCTGTGAAATAAGGCCCCAAACTTTTTACTATGATGTAGAACAAAAACATCTCAGCAGGAGCATTCAGAGAAAATGGATTTCTTTCTGTAGTACCAGTGGGTCAAGAGAACCCTTGAAGGGTTTGGATAAATATTAAGCATTGTAGTAGCAGAAGTGGAGATAGTTATTTGAGATCAAAGGATCTGACGCTCAGCCAAACTCTCTTGCAGATAAATTCAGTATTCTTGATACAGCATGAGATGATTTGCTAATACAGCATGAGCCAAGACTGTGGTTTGAGTGTCAGACTAGGGTGGAATCGAGACACATATAAAAGAAAACGCTGTGAAAATGCTTTGAAAAAATGTTTTGAAAAATATGTTGAATTTGCCATAAGCTCACCATCTCCATCTAGTGTCACATTTGAATAATGCACTTAAAACACCCTTAAAACATTAAATTTGCAGCTGTATAGCTGAGTCCTAGGTCCTGGGAGACATGGGTTCAAGTCCCCATTTTAGCCATGAAGTTCAGTGGCTGACCTTGGGCAAGTCTAACCTACCTCATAGGGTTGTTGTAAGGATAAAATATGGAGGAAAAATCTCTGAGCTGTCTGGAGGAGAGGTGGGCAATCAGATAGATAGAGAGATAGATAGATGATAGATAGATGATAGATAGATTAGATGATAGATGATAGATAGATAGATAGATAGATAGATAGATAGATAGATAGAT
>JAXCMG010000064.1:996348-1020852 GCA_034642415.1 Podarcis siculus | reverse complement strand
AGGGGGGTGGGAGGTGGGGAGGGGGCAAGGTAGAGGAAGAGGGGGAGGGGGAGGGATGTGGGGAAAGGGCTGCTCGGGAGGCCAACTGGGAAGCAGCACTGGTTTGATGGGGAAACGAGAATTGCTCGCCAGCCCATGGAACCGGCTACCCTTTCGAACAACAAAGGAAGGCATAAAATGGAAACAATGCACGAAGGGGCCCTTTCCCTTATGTCAGAGCATCTTCTCCCGGTTTTAGCACCCGGCAAATCCTCACCGCCTTTCCTGTTGTTCAGCAGCGAGATGGGATTTTCTCTCCGTCATCCATTCCCAGCACATGGGGAATTGCAGTGGTACCTCAAGTTACAGACGCTTCAGGTTACAGACTCCGCTAACCCAGAAATAGTACCTCAGGTTAAGAACTTTGCTTCAGGATGAGAACAGAAATCGGGTTCCAGCGGCACAGCGGCAGCGGGAGGCCCCATTAGCTAAAGTGGTGCTTCAGGTTAAGAACAGTTTCAGGTTAAGAACGGACCTCCGGAACGAATTAAGTTCTTAACCCCAGGTACCACTGTACATCTTTACTACCTGCAGCTCCACTAACATGCAGGTGCTTTCAGAGGAGGAAAAAGAAGGGGGCGTGCCCCCCATCCACATGGAGGCCAAAGCACCCCACTAACAGGGGAGGCGTGCAGATTTTGCTTCACTGACAATGATCCCAGAGGCAGCCATTCGCTTCTATCCAAAGGGCCCCTTCAAATGTCCTTTTTTTCACACATTCAAGGTGATTTGAGCCCATAATGCTATTGGGGTAGTCATACATGATTCTGCTTTCCATTTCCTTCCTTCCTTCCTTCCTTCCTTCCTTCCTTCCTTCCTTCCTTCCTTCCTTTCTTTCTTTCTTTCTTTCTTTCTCCCCCTCCTCAGTTAATCCCCTCAACAACCCTTTGTGGTAGGCTAGGCTGAGAGGCAGTGGCTGGGCCAAGGCCACCCACCGAACTTCATGGCTGAGTGGGGATTTGAACCCTGCTCTCCCAGGTCCTAGTTGGACACTCTATCCCAGGGGTAGGCAACCTAAGGTCCGCGGGCCGGATGCGGCCCAATCTCCTTCTCAGTCCGGCTCACGGACGGTCCAGGAATCAGCGTGTTTTTACATGAGTAGAATGTGTCCTTTTATTTAAAATGCATCTCTGGGTTATTTGTGGGGGCCTGCCTGGTGTTTTCACAGGAGTAGAATGTGTGCTTTTATTTAAAATGCATCTCTGGGTTATTTGTGGGGCATAGGAATTCGTTCATCCCCCCCCTCCAAAAAAAATACATAGTCTGGCCCACCACATGGTCTGAGGGACAGTGGACCAGCCCACGGCTGAAAAAGGTTGCTGACTCCTGCTCTAACTGATATGCAGCACTGGCTGTTTGCTCCAACAAATGTTCCAGGCTGGTCACACTGTTTCATTTACAATCAATGGACATCCAGTAACTTCCTTCTGAAATAGCGATTGGGGCGGGGGGGGCGGTTTCTCCTGCTTTTGTTGTGCTATGATCTCTCTGGATGGCAATAATGTGGCAGCATTACTGGGAAAGCATTGCAGAAAAACTCAAAAAGCTGAAAAAACCTCCACCTCTGCAGCCCTGTTATTGTGTAAATAGCTCCAGCTCTTTGTCTACATAGTCCCATCCTTGGTTTGTAATGTTGGGCAATGGACCAGAATGTTGGGAACTGGCTTCTTCACTTTGAAATTATAATGGAGCATTGTGGGGAAGGGGAGGTTTTAGAGCTGTTTCCTAGTTCTGCTGGATCTCTCAGCGGCCTTTGACACCATCGACCATAACATCCTTCTGGACCGTCTAGAGGGGCTGGGAGCTGGGAGCACTGTTATGCGGTGGTTCCACTCCTTTCTCCTGGGCCGTGTCCAGAAAGTGGTGTTGAGGGATGAGTGTTCAGACCCCTGGGCTCTCACTTGTGGGGTGCCTCAGGGGTGCCTCAGGGTTCTGTCCTCTCCCCCATGCTTTTTAATATCTATATGAAGCCCTTGGGAGAGATCATCAGGGTTTGGGCTGGGTGTTCATCAGTATGCAGATGACACCCAACTCTACCTCTCCTTTAAATCAGAACCAGTGAAGGCGGTGAAGGTCCTGTGTGAGTGCCTGGAGGCAGTTGGAGGATGGATGGCGGCTAACAGATTGAGGTTGAATCCTGACAAGACAGAAGTACTGTTTTTGGGGGACAGGGGGCAGGCGGGTGTGGGGGATTCCCTGGTCCTGAATGGGGTAACTGTGGCCCTCAAGGACCAGGTGCGCAGCCTGGGAGTCATTTTGGACTCACAGCTGTCCATGGAGGCGCAGGTTAATTCTGTGTCCAAGGCGGCTGTCTACCAGCTCCACCTGGTACGCAGGCTAAGACCCTACCTGCCCGCAGACTGTCTCACCAGAGTGGTGCATGCTCTAGTTAGCTCCCGCTTGGACTACTGCAATGCACTCTATGTGGGGCTACCTTTGAAGGTGACGCGGAAACTGCAATTAATCCAGAATGCGTCAGCTAGACTGGTGACTGGGAGCATCCGCCGGGACCACATAACATCGGTCCTGAGAGATCTGCATTGGCTCCCAGTACGTTTCCAAGCACAATTCAAAGTGTTGGTGCTGACCTTTAAAGCCCCAAACGGCCTCAGTCCTGTATATCTGAAGGAGCGTCTCCACCCCCATCGTTCAGCCCGGACACTGAGATCCAGCGCCGAGGGCCTTCTGGCGGTTCCCTCATTGCGAGAAGTGAGGTTACAGGGAACCAGACAGAGGGCCTTCTCAGTAGTGGCACCTACCCTGTAGAACACCCTCTCTTCAGATGTGAAGGAAATAAGCAGCTGTCCTATCTTTAAAAGACATCTGAAGACAGCCCTGTTTAGGGAAGTTTTTAATATTTAATGCTGTATTGTTTTTAACACTTGATTGGGAGCCGCCCAGGGTGGCTGGGGAAACTCAGCCAGATGGGTGGGGTGTAAATAATAAATTATTATTATTATTATTATTATTATTATTATTATGACATTTTAAAGAAAAAATAAGCACCTTCCAAGATTTTTGTTCAGCTGTAAAGTGTTTATGTGGGTTTAGGAACCTGAAATTCAGAAGCCAGGCATTCTGAGTGTCCTATGTGGAAGGGAAGTGAGAAGTGGGAAAGACACCATATAAGTTCTCATTCCTCCTTCATCTTCTTCTCCCCACAGACAGTGCTTTTTCTCTTATAATGGCAATGGCGCCCACCTGAGAGGTGCCAGCAAGTTCTGGCTGATAAAATCCCTGCCCACAGATGTGGCGTAACCAAGAAGTTTTCAAGCCAGTGCTCTTAGAAACCAATGCAGGGGAAGCCAATGTAGCCCACACCAGATGCCAATGGACTACAACTCTATCATCCCTGACCATTGGCCATAATGGCCAGGACTGATGGGAGTTGGAGTCCAACAAAAGGGCACAATGTTGGCTAACCTATGTAGCAGGATTGGGGAACTGTGACTCTGCAGATGTCATCAGGCTCCAACTCTCATCAGTCTCAACCAAGGTGGCCAATGGTTAGGCATGACAGAGTTGTGTTCTATTGACATCTGAAGGGCAACATGTTCCTCAGCACTGACCTGTCTCTTGCTCTTTTTGTAAGCTTGCCACATCTGGTTGGCCATTCTCAAAGGCAAGTGTGTTGGCCTTGATGGTTTGTTCCAACATAGACCACTCTTATGCACTGTGCTCCTCCACCTGTGGCATCTAAGCCCTTTATTTATTACCCCCGGTAGCTACACACACACTGATGTCACTGTTGTAGTGCCCCATAATCTTCTGCCAATAAGTGAAGCCTTGCCAAAGCTCATACCACCACCACATCCTGGAAATGATTGCCTGAAGGCCCACCACCCTCTTCATCTTGGCTGCTTCAGAACCGTTGTTGATGCCTCCACTTCCAGTTGTTGTGGGGATGGCTCTGTGCAGAATAGTTCCAGCCATGGTTGGAAGATGTGCATCTTTTTGTGCAAGAGGTGATTTCTGAAAAGGAGAAACTTTCAACTACATGCACCGCAAGCAAGGGTCCATTCATCCAGCTGTGCTGCATTCCAGTTCTGTAATCCCATTATGATAGATTGCGACAATATCTTGGGCATGCTATTAAAGAGGAAACCGAAAGGCCTTAAGGGGGCTCCGTGGATAATGGTTGGGAAGGAGGTCTGTACTTTGCCAGCAGAAGATCCCAGGTTCAATCTGTGACATCTCTAGTTAAAACATCAGCCAAGTGGTGATGGAAAAGATTGTGTCCAAGCCCCTGTCAATCAGAGTAAACAATACTGGTCTAAACAGACAAATTGCTTGGCTTGGTACAAGGAATGTTCTGATCCTGATCTGTTTCCTTCCTGTATTCTCTATGCTTCTTCCCTGTGCCAGTCCCTGGGTTCATCTAACAATGACTCTTCTGATAATGACCTGAAGCCAGTATAATCTGCCACATAGACCTTGAATATGCTGGAGGTACCGGTATATTCAGGGATGACTCCCTGAATCAGGGAAGGGCAACTCCAAGTGGGAATCAGCCCACATGCACACCCCATTTAAGGCTGTCTGCTGCCCTGGGGGCAGGGTGTCACATTGGATAGGACATGGTTGGAGGCCATTGAATGGCATCACCCAATGCATGGAACCATAGAATTGTAGAGTTAGAAGTGACCCCACAGGTGACCTAGTCCAACCCCCTGTGATCCAGAAATCACAACTAGAGCATCCCTGACAGATGGCCATCCAACTTCTGCTTAAAAACCTCCCATGCCAGGGGTGCCAACTTGAATAAAATATTGAGGGGTAGGCAAGCCCTGTGCTGCATAATCTATCACAAGACATGACACACGCGAACCATTTCAATGACAATGCCCATTGAAGGGACCATGGCCCCTAGGAGTTGGCTCCTATGCCAACACCACCATGTGGCTATTCCTGGTGCAGGAGCAATGGCATACATTGTCACTCCCTCTGTTTGCATTTGCTGGAGTTGCATACACCCCACATTATGAGAGTGCAGTGGTGCAATCTCCCTTGGTGTACAGCTGGACCCTACCACATTCCTCCTGCTGCCCAGCACCACAGTTTGCCACGGGTTATATTTTTCATTCTATACAAATCACCCATCTGACAGATGACACAAAGCTAAAATGCACACCGATGGATGTGGGGCAGAAGAGCTGCATTCTCCTGCGCTGGCTGTGCCCCTGCAGCTGGGCA
The DNA here is from genome assembly GCA_034642415.1 of Podarcis siculus. Lineage (NCBI taxonomy): Eukaryota > Metazoa > Chordata > Lepidosauria > Squamata > Lacertidae > Podarcis > Podarcis siculus. The sequence goes on along the minus strand of JAXCMG010000064.1, from coordinate 1,015,620 downwards.
TCGAAGACAGCCTCTCCCATGGGCCCCATGAATCCTGCCTTTGCCCTTTTGCCACTGCGGCAAGGAATGTCGCAGGATCCTGGGGGCAGAAGCAATGAGGTGGAATCAAGCAAGGGGAAATTCAGGCTGAATCTTCCGGAATGGCTCCCCAATGGGACTGTGAGCTGCCTTCCAGCATCTCTGAAAACCATATTGCGTGAGACATTAAAACAGTGGAGCTGCACTGGGCCTGGGGGCTGCGGAGGGAGGGGGAGAGAGAAAGAGGCAGAGAGAGAAAGAGACAAGGTGTCCGGGGTGCTCAGAGGATTGGCGGGACAAGGTTGTGCAACCAGCAGCGGAGAATTCAGAGTACTAAAAAAGAAAATAGCAAAGCAAGGCAATGAATTGGCTGCGAGGACTCCCCCGCAGGCAATGAGAATGAGATAGTGTGAAGGGCACTGAGGAGGAAGAGCCCAAGGGAAAAGAAGGACAGGCGTACCCAGGAGAACTGAATTGGCTGGTGGGAGCAGTTACGGCAATAACAGGGAGAGTTGCACCACAGTCCTTCTGGATGTTGTTTCGTTGGGGAGGTCAAATCCACTTTGCTCATGTCCTGCTTGCAGGAGTCCCATAGGCATCTAGCTGGCCACTCTGAGAACAGGATACTAGACTAGATGGCCCACTGGCCTGATGCCTGCAGGCTGTTCTTGTGTTCTCCTTTTCTAGGGTTACCAATGATACCATGAAGTCACCCATCCAAGTCCAGATATCATTTCCATCTCTGATCTGAGGAAGAGTCATTGGCTAGAACAGGTATCTTTTTTGAACCCAGGACCCACTCACTTTTCACCCAAACATGCATTTGGGTCCCTTTTCTTAACCTTTTACCGCAGGTCAGCAAGGCGGTAGTGCTTCTGTTGCAACCCACATTGGATCAGGCCGCAACCCACTCACCAGTTGAAGAGCAGTGGACCACATCTGCTGACAAATGGCCCCAGGTCCAATCCCTGGCCCATCACGTGGTTCCAAGTCTCCCAGTTGGAAAGCAAGAAGCAGAGGTCAGGTGGGAAGAAGGAGACACAGCAAAAGGACCTAGAAGAGTAGGAGGAACCTACCAAACCAGCTACATCTTCCCAGGAGGAGGTGGGGATATAGGGGTGCCAACTTGAATAAAGTATTGTGGGGGCCATGTTAAGCCCCACCCCACATAGTCAATCACATGATGTAGTCTACACACACCATTTGAATGGGAATGCCCATCAGCTTGCTGGAAGCCTTACTGAGGATTGCTGGAAGCCTTACTGAGATCATATGTGCAAAGCATTTTGAAGCATCTTGAAGCATCCCAGCAAGTTTCAGGATGGAAGCTGGCTGTGTTTATCCCTTGAAGCAAACATAGCAGAGTCTGGCGGCACCTTGAATTCCACCGGGTTTATTGTGTCATAAGCTTCTGTGGTCTTCCCATTCAGACGACAAGCCCCTCCTCTCGGTCTCGCTGGCGTAGTCCAAAGGAAAGCAAAACAGTACATTGGGAACCAGCTTAGCTGCAGGAGTTGCTGGAAGGAGGCATACAAGATGCCATCAAACTGCCACATTGGATCTGTGTAGGGTCTACTGCTTGGCCTTTTCTTCTCTCAAAGATGTCCTGTAAGGCAGCGGATAGAGATTATTCCTCAGGGTTTTCTGCTGAAGCCTTTCTCACAAATAGCAGCAAGGCAGAAGAGGTTTAAGGCCAATGTTTTCCTTCTCCTAGATGGACTACCTTCCCAGGGTAATGAGCCTCATTGCAGAAACTGTCTTCTTGACCATTGGACCCACCAGTTGAATCCACTGGAGCCTGTATTCGCATGCAGAGAGACTTGATGTCTAAAGACTTCAGAACACTGGTACAACCATTTGACGGTGTTGGTGGGTGTTGAAAATGTTGGTTTCTTGGGGGAAAAGCACTCTGTCTCATCTCAAACTGCCAGTCCCATTCACTTCAACCAGCCGCCTCACCATCAGCTCCTTTCTTTGCCGGCAGGACACAGACACCTAAACAAATTGCATTCATTGTTCTTCAACTTAGCCTTTTCTTCTTTGGTAGGGTTACCTAAAGTAGCAAGCCAAACCACTGTCCCCAGTCACTGCCCTTGTGCCATCCACCCTGCTGAGAAATATGTAAATATGTGCATGTGTGTATTCTGTAGGGCACAGGATAAGAAGAAATCATTGCCTAAATATAACAGACAGCACACACAGACAGTTCCTATACACATTTAATCACGTCAGATCAGACGGGAACCACAAAACCAATGACAATGAGCCGAGCAGAGTTATGAGCTTAAGCCTGGAGATAGAGAATAGTGATGAGGATTTCGGGGTGAAAAGTTGACCAAAAGATCAGTATCAAAGACTGCTTGTAAGGCAGAAGAATGGTTTGTGTGCAAATGGGCAAGCTCCATCGAGGCTTGTTCTTCTGTTCACTTTTAATAGTGAATCACCATCCCTACTGACCAGTGATATCCATGGTCAGCACCAGGTGTCAGTGGCATCAGACTGTGACAGAGGCCAAGGCCCTTTAAGGGGCTTACCAGCAGAGAGGCCAGGTGTCCTGCTTTATGGAGAATAGTCCTCTGTCTGAAGGGCTGGCTGGTCCAAATCTGATTTAAAGGCAAAGAACCCTAAATACGAAAATTTGCAATAGCCTTTAAGTTGCCATCAGCACCTGGGCAGCAGGCTGACACAGGTCACCATCTTCCCCACTGTGGTGAAATGCATTGCATTTCTATTCTATTTAAATGTGAGTAATTATTTCTAAGTTTGCATCTATACATTCATGTAAACCAACTATAGGCTGATCGCTGCCCTTTTTTAATCTCTTTCTTTTTGGGGGGAATGCATAAGTGGCCACAATATCTGACCTGCCAGTGCCACCACCTTGCTCTAAGTACCTAGAATGGTTTTACAAGAGCGAGAACAGCCAGAGTTCCTCCCTTCCTCTTGGGGCATGTTCCCCGTGGTGGTGGTTATCATCACCACCAATGCCTGGGTCCTGTTCAAGGGTTGAAGGATACAAACAGCCTGAACAAACCTTCATGGAAGCTTCTGCTTCTGGACTATTGATGAAGTTGCACCATTGTGAATTCCTGGGATGGTGTCAAACAGCCAAGGAGGCCTCAAACAGAGGCAACAGCCCTCTGGTTGAAGGGGGTCTTCCATTTGAAAGTGGCCTAAGTCGAGTTTAAAGATCCAGAACCCTATGAGGGGAGGAGAGGAGGAAGGACTTGAAGGTGCCCGTCAACAGTTAGCAGCCAAATGAGCAAACAGAGGACCACTTGGTCACAGCCTTCCCCATTATGGGGCAAAATAGGCTGGATTTCTATGACAATTATAGTCTGGGCCGTCTTTTCCTGGGGGTGCAAGGGGTGCGGGGCACCCGGGCACCTAATTCTGGGGGGCGCCAAATGTATATCTACTGTATACCGGTCCCTCTCGATCAGTGAGAGTGAAAACCAATGGAGCGAAAGTCCCCACCCCCCTCCTCCGTCGCTCTGTTACTCCATAATGTCCAACATTCCCGAAGTCAGGAAACAAAACCAGTTATTTCCGCTGCATCGTTGTTACAGGTGAGCGATTTTCCTCCCCAAAAGAAGCTCAACAGTTTTGAGTTCGGCCTCCCCCCTAAAAAAAGGCCAACCACAATGGCTTCATCCATCCCAAAAAAACCTCAACAACGTATCTGAGTTTGCACTCCACCCCTAAAAATTTGGGGGCAGCAAAACTAAATTTGGGGGCACTGGGCAGATCTTTGCACCCTGGTGGCACATATGCTACAGAGGGCCCTGATTACAGTTATTGTTTCTAAATGGGGATGTGTGTGAGCATTGTCCCCTTTTGTCTTGCCTTTTGGCGATGGAGAAGTGGCCACACCCCAAACTGCTTGTGGTGGAAGATATGTGGGTGATCTGCAACCTCGGCTAATATTTTACAAACGATGGAGATTTAGCTCTCACCAAGGTCACAGTCTTTAATCTTCCCTGGCTGCAATTGCTTCCAGATCGGCTGCTCTCTGGAGGACACCGCTGACGTTTAAACATGATTGTGCACATCAGGCCTCCAACGACTGGAACTGCCATGTTTTTAATTTAGAGCATGTGCAGCAGGGAAAATAGTGCTGAGAGAAAAGATGGTGGCCTGGGATGGTGAGCAAGAGCAACACTATCATGGAGAACGGCAAGAGAGAGAAAGAAAAGGTGGGTGAAGGAAGGTCGATCACTATTAATACAGGCGTTTTCCTGCTCAGGGATGCGGGTGGCGCTGTGGGTTAAACCACAGAGCCTAGGACTTGCCGATCAGAAGGTTGGCGGTTCGAATCCCCACGACGGGGTGAGCTCCCGTTGCTCGGTCCCTGCTCCTGCCAACCTAGCAGTTCGAAAGCACGTCAAAGTGCAAGTAGATAAATAGGTACCGCTCCGGTGGGAAGGTAAACGGCGTTTCCGTGCGCTGCTCTGGTTCGCCAGAAGCGGCTTAGTCATGCTGGCCACATGACCCGGAAGCTGTACGCCGGCTCCCTCGGCCAATAAAGCGAGATGTGCGTCGCAACCCCAGAGTCGGCCATGACTGGACCTAATGGTCAGGGGTCCCTTTACCTTTATACATCTATATCTATCTATCATCTATCTATCTATTTTAAATTTGCATACCACCCTTCATCCATAGATCTCAGGGTGGTTCGCAAAGAAATAAACAGCCTTTGGGCAACAACCCTGATCGTGTCTTCCATTTTAGGTCTTGGTAAGCATCCACTGATGGCCTCCAGCCCCCGCCCCCATCTCTCTTTCTCTCTCCCTCTTTCTCTTTCCCATTCCCTCTTTCTCTCTTTCTCTCTGTCTCTCTCTGTCTCTCTCTTTCTCTTTCTCCTTTGCCACTTCTACCCACCCATTCATCAAGTGGGCGAGGGAAAAGGCGCTGAGTAAAGCCCATCGTAAATAGACAAAAAATCAACTCCGGCCTTTCCTTGATGATGTCGCCGGAGGAATTGGCAGGCTCTCCCGTGTAGCAAAGCCAACCGAGGGCCAGTGGGGAAAGCAATTTCCATCACTTGCGTGCAGTGAGTTACAGCCAAACCCTGGGCCACCAGAAATTAAGTTAGCAGCGATGGGGGGAACTGGAGTGATCGCAGTAGCTTTCGAGGCAGGTTGGCCTCCTATAGGAATATTCTAGCAACACAGGATGGTAGGAATTATGCCATGGCTAGATGGACTGGGGGAATGGCGGGAGGATGGAGGGATCAAAAGTGGCCTTGTGCGTTAATTAGAACAACCCTGGAGCCGTGGGTACGTTCTCCTTAGACTCATTCTGGTGAAAGCCTGAGAGCTGCGGGGCCATCAAATCCAGACTGGATCTGTTCAAATCCAAGGCGGTTGTTTTACCACAACCATCCCTCCCCCTGCCCGTTTTTTCCTTTCTGCGGATGCAAAAGCCTGTTCCGTCCAGGGAGGCATTTGGGATGAGCCCCTGATTTACTCGGTGATGGCAGGTTGCAGATAACGTGGCAGCTGCAGATTTACGGCCGCAATGATTTTGTGACTCAAAGGATGGCGCTTGTTGGGCAATAGGGGTGAACTGGCTGGAAACACATTCTGACAAGAGACCTATTGTTCAGTACACACACACACACACACTTCTCATCACAGGGAAGTGAGACAGTTCAGCTCTGTTTAGCATTATCTCCCATGAAACAAACAAAAGAGTCAGAATTTTAAGAAGCTGGAGGAGAAAACAAGGGGGAGAGAGAGAGAGAGAGAGAGAGAGAGAGAGAGAGAGAGAGAGGTGGGGGGGAAAAGGAATACAATTAGAAAAGAATACAGGAGCTGTGTTCAAGTATCCAAGCGAGTTGTACAGGCCAGTATTGAGAGGGCAAGATGAACAGCCCCATAAAATTCAAACACACATACACACACACACACACACACAGAGAGAGAGAGAGAGAGAGAGAGAGAGAGAGAGAGAGAGTCCTTAGCATATAATCATGGGAATGGGTCTAAAAATCACAATGTGGTGAGATAGACTTATAATCTTCTGGTTGACTCACTCTATTTTCTGCTTTTTGGAAGAGAAAGGAAGCAGGTCTATAGTTTTGTTCCTTTAACAAAATGGCTGCCATTGAAAAACAACATTTGTCTGATAAAAATAGGAGTGATAACTCTCGGACCAAGTCCTTTGGGGATGTAGAGACAGTGAAAAATCAGCTCAACCCGGCAGCGTTCTAGTTAATGGAAACCTGTTCTTGTAAATAACAGCATCATCACACAATGTTTAACACCATAATTTTTTTTATATATTCATGTTGGTGAATATCTAGTTCAGTCTTTTATTTTATTTTATTTTATTATTCTATTCTATTCTATTCTATTCTATTCTATTCTATTGTTGGATTCAACAAGTTTTGACATACCACGCAGCTTTTAAAAAACAAAAATGACAAAGTGGTAGATGAGGAGAATAAGGTATTACATATGCCATAAAAAACAATAACAATCATAATATATTTTTTAACTGCCTCTATATCTGAAGCTCAACATCAAAAAAACGAAGATCACGGCCACTGGTCCCATCACCTCCTGGCAAATAGAAGGGGAAGAAATGGAGGCAGTGAGAGATTTTACTTTCTTGGGCTCCATGATCACTGCAGATGGTGACAGCAGTCACGAAATTAAAAGACGCCTGCTCCTTGGGAGAAAGGCGATGGCAAACCTAGACAGCATCTTAAAAAGCAGAGACATCACCTTGCCAACAAAGGTCCGTATAGTAAAAGCCATGGTTTTCCCAGTAGTGATGTATGGAAGTGAGAGCTGGACCATAAAGAAGGCTGATTGCCAAAGAATTGATGCTTTTGAATGATGGTGCTGGAGGAGACTCTTGAGAGTCCCATGGACTGCAAGAAGATCAAACGCATCCATTCTTAAGGAAATCAGCCCTGAGTGCTCACTGGAAGGACAGATCGTGAAGCTGAGGCTCCAGTACTTTGGCCACCTCATGAGAAGAGAAGACTCCCTGGAGAAGACACTGATGCTGGGAAAGATGGAGGGCACAAGGAGAAGGGGACGACAGAGGACGAGATGCTTGGATAGTGTTTTCGAAGCTACCAGCATGAGTTTGACCAAACTGCGGGAGGTAGTGGAGGACAGAGGTGCCTGGCGTGCTCTGGTCCAGGGCGTCACGAAGAGTCGGACACGACTAAACGACTAAACAACAACAACAACAACATATCTGAATTGTCTCTGTTATACCCAATTGCAATTCAATGTATTCCTGCTGTGTTTTATGATTTTCCTGATATTGTAAGTGACCCGGAACTGGTCTGTGACCGTAATAATAATAAAATAAATAAATAAATGATAACAATCATTATCATCATCCTGGTTATAACAAGTGTCTGTAGGTAGGTGAATCCATAATTGTGAGGAGAGAGGGAGACAAGGGCCCAGCAAGGTATCACCATAAGTCAATGCAAAACAGTAGAATAAAATAAAAAAATCTGGATACAGTCTAATAACTTTTCATAAATCCTGGCCAAAGTGCCTACCATATTTCCCCCCCTCAAGTCAGAAAAGTACCTGCAAGCTACCTGCCCCTGCCAAAATGTGCTAAGTGCCCCCTATTAAGGTAAAGGGACCCCTGACCATTAGGTCCAGTCGAGACCGACTGGGGTTGTGGCGCTCATCTCGCTTTACTGGCCGAGGGAGCCGGCGTACAGTACCTATTTATCTACTTGCACTTTGACGTGCTTTTGAACTGCTAGGTTGGCAGGAGCAGGGACTGGGCAACGGGAGCTCACCCCGTCGCGGGGATTCGAACCGCCGACCTTCTGATCAGCAAGTCAGAGGTTTAACCCACAGCGCAACCCGCACATCCTATTAAACCTGTTTTCAAATCAGAGAAATAACTACAATTTTTTTCCAGCAAAAGGCTAAAGTAGTCTCACCTACTCTGGGAGAACAGAATCTCTTCTACTAACTGTTAGGTTGTAGGGCTGTAGCTCAATGGCTGAACATCTACAGAAGGTCCCGAGTTCCGTTCCTGACATTTCCAAACAGGGTTGGGAGAGACTCCTGTCTGAAACCCTGAAGAATCACTGCCTGCCAGTGTAGACTAGACTAGATGGACCAATGCTCTGACTCAGTATAAGGCAGCTTCTGATGTTCCTCTGATGACAGCCCAGACCCAGCCATACAGCAAATATCTTCCCCTCTTTTCTTCTTCCAGCGAAGGAATTGTGTGGACATCTTTAGTGATCACACAAAGGTTTTTTTACCCTGTGTTAAGTTGTGGGTGAATATATCAGACGACACAGCGATTCTTCAAACAGCTCTTGTTTATTCACAGGCCAGAACAGAACTGAACTGAAGGGTTCAGCCAGCCTGCTTATATAGAGCTCCACTAGAACGCAACAGTAACCATTTTCTGTAGCTATCCAGTCCCTGAACGTCACTTTCAATCCCTCCCACTTTCAATTATTTGCATATGTGGACCTGAGTGAAAACTATCTACAGTATCCCCCTGCTGGCCCAGGGTGAGAACTTCAGTACATAACACCCTGCCTCATGGAGCAATAAAGAGTCAGGTGTTAGTGGTGGGAATTTGGGGGAACTCTTGAAGAACAGAACCTCCTGGGCAAATATTCCTGCTTTAGAATCTTGACTGAGTTTCAAAAAAAACACACCACAATAAGTGGTGCTTTAAAATAATATTGTTATCACCATTTACATTCATCACTGCAAACCTCCTAGAGCCAAGATCCAAAGGTAATCATTTGAGACTCACACGGTACTGAGAGATCGGGTCCTCCCTTAAAGAGGGCACGTATTGCAGTGAGACGTGGAAAACCGACACCTTGTCTTGTGGGTGGGGACTATTGGTCAGCCACAACACCCTTTTGATAGGTCCCTTGAAGATGGGTGCAATTTTGTGACTGGCGCCCACAGCACGTTCTAAAAATTCCAAATGTGCCTACTGGCTCAAATAAGCTTGGTGACCTATAGATATACAGCAAACATTTTAATCACGCCTTTGCATTAATAAACACCCAAGTGGCAGGATCTCTTCATATCTGCGGGTGCAACTTTTCTCCTATGAACCTCCCCAGGTATTGAGGAGAGTGAATGAGAGCCTCTGTTAGCTTCCTCTTGTTTCTGTTTTTATTATGGGGTGGTGGTCATTCCAGATTCTTTCTTTTCAAAGTATTCATTTATTTATGGAGCTGACTTATGTGCTGCCCTTTGCACAAGCCACAGGGTGGTTTACAATTAAAACCAGTAAATAAGAAGACATTAAATCCATTTTAAAAAACAACAACACCCACAGTCCGTTAAAAGACTCAACAAATCACTGGGTGACCATTGCTAAGAGCAGCATGAGCAAGCAGGTCTCTCCTTTCCTCTTTGAGGAAGACCTTTTTTTGGTAGTGGTGGGGCCATGACATGAAATTAGCCTTCCTGGGGGGCAACCCCAGTACTGCGCTGTTCAGCTGTCCGACTTTTGATGTCCAACGTGGAAGATCTAAATATTGCCACCGCCACCACAGTAAAATGCATATTCTGATAGCTTTCCATCTTCTGCCTGTTAATTCTGCTTCCTCACTATCAAAAATTGTCGGGCCCACCCAGGGTGGCAGAAAATGACCTTTGTGTTTACTCAGATTTTTAGCATATGAATGTTTTAGTGCTGGTGTTTTAATGATTAATTTACTGCCGGTTTTACAATGGCATTGCTTTTTACTGATACCTCTAATTTATTGCATGTGAGAGAAAGCGGCGGGAGAGTTTCAGCATGTATGCCTCACCACTTTGGATACAAAATAAAAAAAATCCTTCCAGTAGCACCTTAGAGACCAACTAAGTTTGTTATTGGTATGAGCTTTTGTGTGCATGCACACTTCTTCAGATACTGTTGATAAAAAAGTAAAGGGACCCCTGACCATTAGGTCCAGTGATGGCCGACCCTAGGGTTGCGGCGCTCATCTTGCTTTATTGGCCGAGGGAGCCGGCGTACAGCTTCCAGGTCATGTGGCCAGCATGACTAAGCCGCTTGGCGAACCAGAGCAGCACACGGAAACGCTGTTTACCTTCCCGCCGGAGCGGTACCTATTTATCTACTTGTACTGGTGTGCTTTCGAACTGCTAGGTTGGGAGGAGCAGGGACCGAGCAACGGGAGCTCACCCCGTCGCAGGGATTCGAACCGCCGACCTTCTGATCGGCAAGTCCTAGGCTCTGTGGTTTAACCCACAGCGCCACCCGTGTCCCTGATACTATGGATACGTCTCTATAAAAAGGTGATTGGTCAACCTAAGAAATAACAAAGTCAGAGGAGTGCGCCTTTGAGCATGTGGAAAGTAGCTTTCCATCCACATGGAGTGGCCACACAGTCAACCGGAACTCACCTGTGACTGTGGGAAAGGCCTGCAGCAGATCACGAGAGTGTGTGACTTCTTGGCATTCACGGGGCCCCAGCACTTCTTTGTTTAGGAACGAGCCCTCGAACCGGGAGTCCATTTCCCCCTCACAACAGGAAGATGCAGGGCAGATGAGTACCTGATGGAGCCGAGGGGAAGGTAATAGGACTACTGCCAGGGGAGGGAGTGGGGATCTGTTTAATAGTCTTGGAGAGGAGGCTTAGCCATAAAGTCCAAGGCAATTCTCCATGGCTCAGTTACCTGCTTCATTTATTCGCTTCTCCCTCTGATCGATGCCGACGGGTTTTATTTTTAAACAGAAGAGGAGACATGGGAAGACTGCAAAGTGCCCGGGAGCAGGAGCCAGGGGTGTTTGCGGGGAGCCGTGGATCTGGTTCATGCAGCCTTCCAGCCAGCAACTCAAAATGTGGCAGCAAAGAGTTCTGTTGCAAAAAGCCCATGGAAAAGAAACCCAGCTAGGAAAGACAAGAATCTGAAGTTAGAACTGGATATGGAACAACTGATTGGTTCAAAATTGGGAAAGGAGTACGACAAGGCTATATATTGTCTCCCTGCTTATTTAACTTATATGCAGAATTCATCGTGCGAAAGGCTGGGCTGGATGAATCCCTAGCCGAAATTAAGATTGCCGGAAGAAATATCAACCATCTCAGATATGCAGATGACACAACCTTGATGGAAGAAAGTGAGGAGGAATTAAAGAACCTTTTAATAAGGGTGAAAGAGGAAAGCGCAAAATATGGTCTGAAGCTCAACATCAAAAAAACGAAGATCATGGCAACTGGTCCCATCACCTCCTGGCAAATAGAAGGGGAAGAAATGGAGGCAGTGAGAGATTTTACTTTCTTGGGCTCCATGATCACTGCACATGGTGACAGCAGCCACGAAATTAAAAAACACCTGCTTCTTGAGAGAAAAGCAATGACAAACCTAGACAGCATCTTAAAAAGTAGAGACATCACCTTGCCGACAAAGGTCCGTATAGTTAAAGCTATTGTTTTCCCAGTAGTGATGTATGGAAGTGAGAGCTGGACCATAAAGAAGGCTGATCGCCGAAGAATTGATGCTTTTGAATTATGGTGCTGGAGGAGACGCTTGAGAGTCCCATGGACTGCAAGAAGATCAAACCTGTTCCATTCTGAAGGAAATCAGCCCTGAGTGCTCACTGGAAGGACAGATCCTGAAGCTGAGGCTCCAATACTTTGGCCACCTCATGAGAAGAGAAGACTCCCTGGAAAAGACCCTGGGAAAGATGGAGGGCACAAGGAGAAGGGGACGACAGAGGACGAGATGGTTGGACAGTGTTCTCGAAGCTACCAGCATGTGTTTGACCAAACTGCGGGAGGCAGTGGAAGACAGGAGTGCCTGGCGTGCTCTGGTCCATGGGGTCACGAACAGTCGGACACGACTAAACGACTCAACAACAAGAAGAAGAAGAAGAAAAGCAGGCCACGTTTGCTGCTGCCTCAGTGTAAACAGACTTTTGATGCATTTTTATAAAGTCTTGTTTAGGGAAGAGTTGATCCGAGAAGAGAAGGCGATGCATTCAATGGCACCGTTCCTCCTCCTCAGGTGCTACTTCTGCCGGCCTCTTAGAATTGCTCTGCCCAAGTGCTGGATGGACTTGCTTCAAGAAGACCAAGGTTTGAATCCCTGCTCAGCCATGACACCATCACAGATATTGTGCTGGTCACCATTTTTTCTGCGTTACCTATCTCATGGCACATGAGGATTAAACGGGGTAGCCTCTGTCATGTACTGAAGTTCTCATCCTGGGCCAGCAGGGGGATACTGTAGATAGTTTTCACTCAGGTCCACATATGCAAATAAGGAACTGAAAGTGACGTTCAGTGATTGGATAGTTACAGAAAGTTGTTACTGTTACTTTGTAGTTGAGCTCTATATAAGCAGGTTGGCTGAACCCTTCAGCTCAGTTCTGATCTGGCCTGTGAATAAACAAGCTGTTTGAAGAATCGCTGTGTCATCTGATATGTTCACCCACAACTTAACAGCCTCCTTGAAGAAAGGCTTGGACAACTACTACTAGTTGTTGTAGGACAATCCAGTCAGATGGGCGTGATACAAATAATAAATTACTTTTACTACTACAGTGGTACCTTGGTTCTCAAACGCCTTGGTACTCAAACAACTTGGAACCCAAACACTGCAAACCTGGAAGTAAGGGTTCCGGTCTGCGAACTTTTTTCAGAAGCCGAATGTGCTCCATTTTGAGTGTTATACTTTCCGATTTGAGTGCCACACTTCCATTTTGGGTTACTGTTACTGAGGTCTGTCTGTTTTTGCTATTTATTTTCTGTTTTTATTTTTGCAGCTCTTTTTGTTTTGTTTTTGTGACTGTGTGGAACCCAGTTCAGCTACTGATGGATTGATTGTGTGACAGAAGTACATTATTGCTTTCATTTTATGGATCACTGGTCTCGTTAGATAGTAACATTCATGTTAAATTGCTGTTTTAGGGGTTGTTTTTAAAAGCCTGGAACGGATTAATCCGTTTTGCATTACTTTCTATGGGAAAGCACGTCTTGGTTTTGAAACGCTTTGGATTTGGAACGGACTTCCAGAATGGATTAAGTATGAGAAGCAAGGTACCACTGTACTACTACTGTTACTACAGTCTGTTAGGGATAGCTCAACCACTGCTCCTTCATCACACAAGCCACGCCCCCCCCAACTCAGCCAGGCTGACTCGGCCCCCCATTCCCCCAACTGCCTTACCTTTTTGAAAGGGACACTCAGGGCAAAGGTTCTTCACCCTACACGTCCATAGCAGAGATTGCCAGTGCACCTTCCAGGAAGGCGTTCTGACAATCGTCAAAGGGACGCGTAGAGTGAAGACACTCCACTCTGCAGTGTCCCTGATATTCCTCAAAAGGATCAAGCTTTTTTGTCCTTGGACATGCTTTTAAGGATCACTGCAGATTTGGGGGGCAAGCACCCTTCTTGAAAATATTGGGGTGTCCGGCTTCCATGCCCCCTCTAGATGGCACCCCAGGAGGGAGTAGAGGGCCAACCGTTCCATCAGAGCGATCCAGTGGTGTCCAAACCTTTTTCAAAGAGGGCCAGATTTGAGAAAGTAAAGGGCCGTGAGGGCCGACCAAAGGGCCAACCAAAGTTGTTGACCGTTTTTTAGGATTGAAGTTGTTGAGCTTTTTATGGTTTTACCCCAAAGTTGTTGAGGTGGATTAGACCCCCGAAACGGACTTTGGACATGCCTGAATTGAATTCCTCCCTGTGAGCGCTTCCAAATTATTGCTGTTTTGGGGTGGGATTCCATCACATGCCTTCAAACTCAGGTTGCGCAACTATAGCTGATTGTGGAACAAACTCACTTCCTCAAAGATCCATCTTTTTTTTGCAAGAAGGAAAGTGATGGAGGGGAAACTCAGGATGTCACTTTGACATAACATCATCCGGCCTCTCTGCAAACAAATTCAGATGAATGCTCATTAAATAGTCAACGGCATCTAGGGCCCCTCCAGACATCCTTTTTTATTGCACATTTATGACGGGTTGTGCTCTTGATGCTATCGGGGCTGTCACATGTCATCCTACTTTCAATACTGTTTGATCCTGCAAAAGCCCCCCCCCAAGTGGGGGGAGGTTTGAATCGCTTCATTTCCGATCAGTACAGATGCTTTTGAAGTCCCATAAAGCCACTTCCTACCTGGGGAGGAGGTGGTGTTGCGGGCTTCACGCCCTCAACACACTCGAGCGGAGGCTGGTTCCCAGCCCCGCGCAATCGGGGGAATCCTCTGCTGCATCATCCCCCTGGCCAGCCAATTGGCTGGCTCCGGGGGTGTGGCTTGCCGCATTTAAGGCAAGCGCAGCAGAGAATCTTCCTCTTTGGCCGCTGCTCCTCTGACGTTGCTATGGACTCTGGTTGGTCGCCGTTAAGGGGCCTGGTAGGAATTTTTCCACTTGGCAAATTGGCACCAGCCATTTGGTTTTTTCGCCTACCTCGTAGCAAATCGTCACAACTTCCTTGGTTTGGTGGTTAGGCATTGGTAGGGGTATTGTTATGTAGATGTTTGGGGGGGGGAGCGCCATCACCTTCCCCGGATATTGAAGGGTAGTTCGGTAAAGGATTCCGGGGGGGGCGTGGCCCCGTCCAGAGCTTGTGGAGGCCAGGGCCCAAGGCACGCCCCCGATCGGTCACCCTGGGAGAGTGCCTAGTGGATGTGCATCAGCAGGGCTCCCCCTGCTGGTGTTAACCCTTCCCGGTCTTCGAGCAAGCGGGCTGAAGCCAGATAGTCGGATAGGACCAATGCCTAAGCCAATACCGCTCATAACGTGTAACCAATAAAGTTGTGGCCAATTTTAGCCCATTAACCTTAATAATTGTGTCTTGTGTCTTTATTTCGCCACGCGACATTTCATCCCAGAAATTATCTGGTTTATTTTTATCCCGCTTTTGTTGTGCTACAGCCGCTCTGGACGGCAAATATGCGGTAGCGCCAGGGAAGCATCTGCAGAACAAATGAAATCAGAATAAATCCACCGCTAAGGTGCTATTGTTGCATCAAGAACATGTTGCAGAAGACACCCACAAGGCCCACGATCTCCCTGCAAACGAATCAGGATGAATGCGCAATAAACAGGTTTCCCAGAAGGGTCCTGAGCCCGCATCTCTTGACAGCATTCCCACCACTATTCTAAAGAACCCTGGTAATTTTAAAGTCATACGAGACCGTAGCTGCTGGCTTTTACCACTGAGGTAAATGACACGCTGATGCCTTAGAAATGAAGGAATGGGTGTCCAGCTGAGACACAGAGCAGAAAAATAATGATTAATGGTAGGATAAATGGTAATATAGCTTCCCTGGGGAGGAAATATATATATATTGAGTTTTGTACATAGGAACCGATTCAGCATACACGTGTGGGGTATCAATAATGACATGAGGATCAACTCATGTTACATGGTCCCGTGTGCTTTTTCCTTGCAGTTTCCTTCGGGTTGTGTGTGTCAAAATCAGCTTCATGAGAAGAGAAGACTCCCTGGGAAAGACCCTGATGTTGGGAAAGATGGAGGGCACAAGGAGAAGGGGACGACAGAGGACGAGATGGTGGGACAGTGTTCTCAAAGCCACCAGCATGAGTTTGACCAAACTGCAGGAGGCAGTGGAAGACAGGAGTGCCTGGCGTGCTCTGGTCCATGGGGTCACAAAGAGTCGGACACGGCCAAACAACAACAGGATCAAATCAGAAGCCGGGATGGCTTTCCTAATTCTGGGACTGTCCCTGGAAAATAGGGACACCTGGAGGATATGGAACTGGGCTTGCCTCCTCCCGGAGCTACTATTCCCAGCACCCTTAACATTCCTTGGGGGGAGCTGTATGCTTTAAGGGGGCATTTGATGTGACTTAAGTGTATTGCATGGATCTGGCCTTCGCCATTGTTAGTTTGTGGCTCAGAGCCACCATTTATTGGCGTGTGCATGGCCCTGTTCAGTGCCAGAGCTGCCTTGAATTGTGTGTCTGTTCTCTCTGCCACCCTGCAAAACACTTTTTTCTCCCTCCCACCCCCAACACCCTTTCTATCTCTCCGTCTCTTCCCCTCTTTTACACCCACAAATTAAGTTGACACCTGAGTCCCGGTCCCCAGTCAAGCAGCATGACAGAGAGAGACTTCTCCTCCCTCTCTCTTCCGTTCCCAGGAAGAAGATTTAGACAAATGGCAAAGCGAGTGCCTCTATGCCGCATCTTCTTTGCAAATTCCAATGTAAATCCACAAGGTCAAAGTCATTACGGGTGTTATTAAAAACATAAATGTTGCAGAGTGAATAAGAGAGAGGGGAAGGGGGGGAAATAGTAAGGCAGGAGAAGAGATCCGCTCGGAAAGAGATGTGGGGGGGGGGAATGGAGGGGGCTGGTAATTGTACCTGCTTCTCTCTTCCCACCCCCACCCCCCACCCCGCCTGCCGCTCCTGTGTCAAGCTTCATAGGGTCCTGAATGCCGTGATTTCAAGACATACACAGAACATTGCTTTTTAATTTAAGCCGTTAAGGTCAGCGGCAGCAAATGGAGCAGAGTTTTAAATTACAAAAAAAGGGAGGGGATAAAGCAAAAAAAGGCTTGGAGGGAGGGGAGGCAAGCGAGGATGGAATAAAATAACAAAAAAGCAAGGGTTGAAGGGAAAGAGGCAACACTGTCGAGAGTTTCTGCAAAGTTCTCTTGATGCCACCATCAGAGGTTTTCCCGCTGGTTCAGAACCGTGATGGATAGAGGACACAGGGTCTTCACCTGTGGCCTTCCAGGTGCTGTCGGACTCCAACTCCCATGAGTACCCGGTCAGCATGACCCATGATTGGGGATGATAGGAACTGTAGTCCCAGCAGGTTTGATCCCCGTATGGGACAGCTGCATATTCCTGCATTGCAGGGGGTTGGCTTAGATGATGCTCAGGGCTCCTTCTAAGTCTACAATTCTATTATTCTATTGGCGGGGGGACCTGGCACTTCAGGTTGAGGACCTGCTCCATAACCCCATGTCCAGCATCCCATCAGACAGGCAGTTGACTCTTACTTCAACACTGGTGACAGGACAGGGTCCTCCGCCACATCTGAAAGCAGCAAGAGGCTCAGTGGTTTAGACCACAGCTCCACCCACGTCCTGAATAAACAAGCACACAATCACTGATAGGTCCACCCGCCACTGTGAAGCTCAAAGCAATGAAGATGATGCCTCCCCAGCTGTTGCCATTGGCTGTGGGTTTCTTGTGATGTCACAAAAGCACTTGGCAACTGAGTGGATATAAAGACAGGCCAAGGGAAAAGCCCTTTTCTAATTCGAGCAGGACACATCTGGCAATGGATGTGACCATCAGCACTGCCCAGGTTTGTTTCACTTGGAGGAGGCAAACTGGTGAATGGAATGAGGCGATCCTCTGGCAGTGGGATGCTATGGAGCAATAATAAGGCAAGATTGCTTGCTTGAAGGCTGCTGGTATCTGTGATTAGAAGCTGGCAGACATCTCATGATGGAACTAACAGTAGCTTCTGACACAATGGGACACCGTGACGGAAATCAGAGTGCATGGAAACACCGTTTACCTTCCCGCTACAGTGGTACCTATTTATCTACTTGCACTGGTGTGCTTTCGAACTGCTAGGTTGGCAGGAGCTGGGACAGAGCAACGGGAGCTTACTCCGTCACACAGATTCGAACCACCGACCTTCTGGTGCAAAATCTGTCTGCCCCTTCATCTAGCATCAGCAACCTGAGGCTCCTGCCTCACTCTGCCTAATGGTAGGGCCAGCTGTGTCTAAGTACAGCCCTGTGATTGATGACTGCCTGAAACCTTTCCTCTCCCAATTACGTAGGAGACAACTCCTAGAGGCCAAGGTCTTTTTGACCCAACCAATAAAATATTTGAGGGGGCCAGCCCTCCCCCCAAAAAGCTGATGAGCATTGCCATTCAAATGGTGTGTGTGTGCTATGTCTTGTGATCGGTTATGCGACACGGGGTTTACCTGCTCCCCCAATATTTTATTCAAGTTGGCATCCCAGCTCCAGTACAGGGTCACTCCCTTAGTGCAGTTGGTTTCAAAGTGACCCAGTCGGCACATGTGTAATTGTGTCCATTTAAATGGCCTGTGGGTTCCTCCGTCCCACTCACAGTGCTGCAGCCAACTGACTTCTTGGAGATTTATGAGCTGGCAAATGTTCAAAGTTAGTTGAAGATCATAGGGAGGAACTGACAGGCATCACCTTGAATGTGGGCTTTCGTGAAAGACAAGGATCTCTTTGATCAAGTTCCTAATTCGAAAAGCGCAACTCATTCCCATGCGCTTGGAAATGGGCATTACATAGGATTTGTTGTTGTTGTTGTTTAGTCGTGTCCGACTCTTCGTGACCCCCTGGACCAGAGCACGCCAGGCACTCCTGTCTTCCACTGCCTCCCGCAGTTTGGTCAATCTCATGCTGGTATCTTCGAGAACACTGTCCAACCATCTCCTCCTCTGTCGTCCGCTTCTCCTTATGCCCTCCATCTTTTCCAACATCAGGGTCTTTTCCAGGGAATCTTCTCTTCTCATGAGGTGGCCAAAGTATTGGAGGCTCAGCTTCAGTATCTGTCCTTCCAGTGAGCACTCAGGGCTGATTTCCTTCAGAATGGATAGGTTTGATCTTCTTGCAGTCCATGGGACTCTCAAGAGTCTCCTCCAGCACCAATTACATAGGATACCAGGATACAATCACTTGCAATAACGTGAGGAAAAGAGTAGGGTTGTTCTGACTGTTCCCCTCCACAGTAACACACCCTCTTAAGTTTGTTAGGAAGTGTATAGTTTATTAGTGTGTATATATTACTGTCATTGATTGTTTTGATTGGTCTAAACCACAGAGCCTAGGGATTGTTGATCAGAAGGTCGGCAGTTTGAATCCCCACGATGGGGTGAGCTCCCGTTGCTCAGTCCCTGCTCCTGCCAACCTAGCAGTTTGAAAGCATGTCAACGTGCAAATAGATAAATAGGTACTGCTCCGGCGGGAAGGTAAACGGCGTTTCCATGTGCTGCTCTGGTTCACCAGAAGCAGCTTAGTCATGCTGGCCACATGACCCGGAAGCTGTATGCCGGCTCCCTTGGCCAATAAAGCGAGATGAGCACCGCAACCCCAAGTCCTTTGCGACTGGACCTAACAGTCAGGGGTCCCTTTACCTTTACCTTTTACTTTGATTATTTTAATTATGCATTTTC
The DNA here is from genome assembly GCA_034642415.1 of Podarcis siculus. Classification (NCBI taxonomy): domain Eukaryota; kingdom Metazoa; phylum Chordata; class Lepidosauria; order Squamata; family Lacertidae; genus Podarcis; species Podarcis siculus. Next base: position 996,466 of record JAXCMG010000064.1, on the reverse strand, counting down.
TGCTTTGTATATTGCAATTTTGAGTTGTGAACTACCCTGAGACCTTCAGGTATAGGGCAATTTTACAAAATATAATAATAATAATAATAATAATAATAATAATAATAATAATAATAAT
>JAXCMG010000064.1:935862-996338 GCA_034642415.1 Podarcis siculus | reverse complement strand
ATAATAATAATAATAATAATAATAATAATAATAATAATAATAATAATATGGGGGCCTTTCTGTATGTGCACAAGTTCTTTGCACAGTTTAGAACTTTGCAAGATCAGGATTCTCAGTTGCACCTGAGAGCTTTGAATGCCTGAATAAGGCTCATGAGCTCACTAGAAGACAGCAAGGAATGGTTAGATGAAAAATCAAAAGCACAGATACAGTAACAGCTGGTGTGATGGGGCAAAGCAACAGAGCCACACTGTGGCATTGCAAGGTCATGGCTTCTATGGGGGAGATGTTCAATCCAGTTCCAATTTAAAGGTGAACCTACCGAATAACAGGTGAACTGAAATTCGCACTTTCTGAATCATCGCACAAACAAAAAAAACCAACCAACCTTCAAAATGTGGTAGGTCTACAAATGTGGCAATGCAGTTTTCCATCCAAGGAAAGTCTCCAACAATGGGGTAAAGTGAGCATACAAATGCTTATATTAGGAAAAATAATGCATGCCAATAGGCTTTGCAAAGGTTTGTCTGTTGGGAAAATTTTCAGGTGGAAATGTGCCTGCTGTGGGAAATTCAACTAAAATCCAAGTGAATTTTCATGAAGTTAAAAAAAATAAAATGCAAAAGGACGTGAAAATGTGGAGGACCGAAACATGAGAAACTGAGGGAAACCAAAATGGCCACATTCTCCCATCCCTAATTGGCAAGAGTGCTTGGCTGGCTATGCCAGTCTCATTACCTCCCTGACCCAGCCTTCGCAGGTAAAGGTAAAGGACCCCTGGATGGTTAAGTCCAGTCGAATTTGACTATAGGTTGCGGCACTCATCTCTGCTTTCAGGCCAAGAGAGCCGGTGTTTGTCCACAGACAGCTTTCCAGGTCATGTGGCCAGCATGACTAAACCACTTCTGGCGCATGGAACACCGTGACAAGTGCCAGAGCTCACGGAAACGCTATTTACCTTCCCGCCGCAGTGGTACCTATTTGTCTACTCATGCTGGTGTGCTTTTGAACTGCTAGGTTGGCAGGAGCCGGGACAGAGCAACAGCTCACCCCACCGTGCAGATTCAAACTGTCGACCTTTCGGCAAGCCCCAAAGGCTCGGTGGTTTGGACCACAGCGCCACCCGCATCCACTTGCGCAGGAAAGCTGTAGTGAGGCTGGTGTCAGGAGGGTGACTCTGATCCACTACACCAGCTGCTACGCAGCCCAGCAGTGCTCCTTTCCTCAAATAACAAGTGCTGGGTGGCTCTCAAATCTCTCAATAAAACATAGCCTTAGAAGTAGAACGGAAATGAATCGGTTGCTCCCTCCCACCGCAATTCTCTTCAGAGGTCTCACTTTATGGCTTTTGATGGCAAATATAATATTCTCTAAATATTCTCCAGATATTAATATATTCAACGACTGTTTGAAGTACAGAACATCGGCATCTGATGCTTTGCACTAGTGTACAGAGCCAGCTTTTCTCTGCTCAAATTGAAACACTCTGAAAAGCAGTCCAACAGCTTTGCATTCTCTTGCCTGGGGGGAGCTTTGGGGTGGGGTGGCGGTGGGGGGAGGAGGAGGAGGAGAATGTATCTGGATTTAATACAGAGTTCACCAGGTTTTTTAGTATTTTTTTTATACATTTCATTAATTTTACAATCATTTTAACATTTTCAAAGCTTGACTTCCCTCCCCCTCTTTCTGCAACTCCTTAAATTTATTTTTTAATATCTTCTGCATATCTAAATTCATTTCATTCGCTCATTTAATTATCTACTTTAAATATATATTCTTATGAAGCTGTAGGTTGTTACAGTAATCCTGCCAATCTGTTCACAATTTACCTGTAAATATTCAATAAACCATTTCCATTCTTTTATAAAAAGAATGTTAACTCGATTTCTTATTCTTCTGGTAAGTTTCGCCATTTCTGCATATTCCATAAGTTTTTGTATCCATTCTTCCTTTGCTGGGACTTCTGCTTCTTTCCATTTTGGGGTGAGTAGCATACATAAATAAATTTCTATACAATTTAGGTAGTTCTGTCCCTATAATTCCCAAAAGAAAAGTTTCTGGTTTTTTTACAAAGGTTATTTTGAACATCCTTTTCAATTCATTATACATCATTTCCTAGTGAGCTTTAACCTTACTACAAGACCACCACATATGATAAAAAGAACCTTCGTTCTCTTTACATTTCCAACACTTGTTTGATTTAGATTTATAAATTTTTGCCAGTTTACTCGGTATTAGATACCAACGATATATCACTTTCATGTAATTTTCTCTTAAACCATAACATGCTGTGAATTTTATATCCCTATTCCACAATCGTTCCCATGCTTCCATGTCTATATTATAAGCGATATCTATTGCCCAGTGTCTCTACATTTTAAGATGCTGTCTAGGTTTGTCATCACCTTGCCAACAAAGGTCCGTATAGTAAAAGCTATGGTTTTCCCAGTAGTGATGTATGGAAGTGAGAGCTGGACCATAAAGAAGGTTGATCGCCGAAGAATTGATGCTTTTGAATTCTGGTGCTGGAGGAGACGCTTGAGAGTCCCATGGATTGCAAGAAGATCAAACCTATCCATTCTGAAGGAAATCAGCCCTGAGTACTCACTGGAAGGACAGATCGTGAAGCTGAGGCTCCAATACTTTGGCCACCTCATGAGAAGAGAAGACTCCCTGGAAAAGACCCTGATGTTGGGAAAGATGGAGGCACAAGGAGAAGGGGACGACAGAGGACGAGGTGGTTGGACAGTGTTCTCGAAGCTACCAGCATGAGTTTGACCGAACTGCGGGAAGCAGTGGAAGACAGGAGTGCCTGGCGTGCTCTGGTCCATGGGGTCATGAAGAGTCGGACACGACTAAACGACTAAACAACGACAAATTTGCCCAGAGTATCACTGAGGATTTTACTTGCTCATCCTTTGTCTCCCACTCCAACACTATTTAATATATTTTAGACAACACTTTTACATTCCATTCCAACAGTTGTGATATTCGCTCCCCAAGCCCTCATATCCTATCTTTCTTAAATACTTCATTCAAATGACGATATTGTAACCATGTTGTTGATTTCCCTGACAATTCCTTAAATTATTTCAATTAATACTCTCCTCCCTCTGGTAGCACCACTGTTGAGAGGGGAAGTCATTGGTGGCTGATGCCTTTGGGGACCGGCAGGGAAGAGGGAAGGAGGGCTGACAGTAGGTGGAGCTAGAGAGCCAATGGCAGGCAGAGCCCACTTCTTCTAATGTAGTCCCCGTCCTCCTCCCTGCTTCTTCTACAAAGGGCAACACTAAAATGGAGAACGAGGAAGCTGAGAGGCAGTCCTACCCCCTGGAATGATGGTAAGAAAGAATGCAGGCAGGAGCGAGGTGGCTGAGGCAGGGCCGGATTTAGGTTTGATGAGACCCTAAGCTACTGAACGTAAAGGGGCGCTTTACAGTGGTACCTCGGGTTAAGAACTTAATTCATTCTGGATGTCCTGAAACTGTTCTTAACCTGAAGCACCACTTTAGCTAATGGGGCCTCCCACTTGCCGCCATGCAATTTCTGTTCTTAACCCGAGGTACTATTTCTGGGTTAGCGGAGTCTGTAACCTGAAGCGTCTGTAACCCCAGGTACCACTGTATATGTCCAGCTGTCCTTTGTTAACAACTAATTGTTGCTGTTTTTTGTGTTGAATATATGCCATATGGTAATTTATGGACCTATCAGGTATCTAAAGCCATTTTCACATAACAAAACATGTATGTCACCAAAGTAATTGATATAGAAATGAGCAAACCAGGGATATTTTAGGGAGCAGGCTAGCAGGCAGGACCCATTACTTACATCATAGGAGCCTATACAACACAAAACAGTGGACAAGCCTAGGACTTGCCGATCAGAAGGTCGGCAGTTCGAATCTCTGCAACGGGGTGAGCTCCCGTTGCTCAGTCCCTGCTCCTGCCAACCTAGCAGTTCAAAAGTACGTCAAAGTGCAAGTAGATAAATAGGTACCACTCTGGCGGGAAGGTAAACAGTGTTTCTGTGCGCTGCTCTGCTTCACCAGAAGCGGCTTAGTCATGCTGGCCACGTGACCCAGAAGCTGTACGCCGGCTCCCTCGGCCAATAAAGCGAGATGAGCGCTGCAACCCCAGAGTCTTCCACGACTGGCCCTGATGGTCAGGGGTCCCTTTACCTTTTTAACTGTGTGAAAGATTCAGAAACAAGCTCGATTTCAGAGAGACCGATTCCTGCGGATAGGATTTCAGCCTTTGTGTGGGGAGTAAGAGAGGGACAGCTAAAGGCAGGATTTAGTGTCTGAATGGCACAGTCGCCCTACAGCTGGTGGGGAGAGGCAGCGGGCGAACCGTTTGGGCACCGCGGAGCCTACATGCGCCCAAGCTGCCACATCTCTCCCAGAAGACACGTGGCTCGGGTGCGCTGCAGGGCCCACGGTGAGTGCAGCCCGGCATTTTGTCACCCCCCTAGTGGTGACACCCAGGGCGGCCCCCACCCACTGCACCCCCTTCCTCCGCCCCTGGGGGTGTGGAGGGCAATTCCAGCATCAAAGGGCCAACACTGAGACCACTTCTGGCTTGAGTCACCTGTGGATCTGCCCCAGCACTCCACTCTCATTCCAGTCCAAATCCTGCGACGACTCAGCTCAAACCTTTCATTCCTCTGCAGGCTAATTTTCTGCAGCACGGAGGGTCCTGCAGCAGAGGCGAGGATGGTGCTCAGCGCCACAGGAACAAACTGCACAATGCCCAGGTTGCCCCACACTTCGCGCACAAAGAAGCGGCACTTTGGCAAGTGCCATGCTTCGGCAGAACCGTTAAGCACAGGGACACAACAAAATGCGGTTTGGCAGCGGTGAAAAGATATGAATGTGCCAAACACAAATTTTGCAAGGTTTCGGCATCCTTGGAATTCCCAAGGTGTTTTATTCATTTACTTCATTAAAATGATTTATCGCTTGCCCTTCATAAGCACCGATCAGGCCAGCGTGGGGTACAAGACAAAATAAACAACACCATAAACTATACACAAACATCAATAAAACAATATCCAAACTCATCGGAAAAGGAAAAAAAATACTTCAAGTCAAGGACTTGTGGGAACTTCAGAAGTGGGTGAACTGGGAAGTTGCAAAAGACACTCAGACAGTGTTGATGGGGGAGGCAGACAGGTGATGGGATATCCTTTGTATTGTGCATTCATGATTCCTAGTGTTTATGGTGCTATTGGGGCTGTCATACACGATTCCACTTTCAAAACGTTTGGAGACTAAAAACCCATAACTTCCTGCTAAAATCCTCGTAATTTTTTGTGCAATAAATGTTCTGGGGTTTGTACAGGTCATCCCACCATTGTTGCACTATAGCCCTGCAAGACAGCCATAATGTGGTAGCACTGGGGAAACCTTGCAGAACAACTAATAAAGCAGAAAAAACCCACCACGAATGCATTGTGTCAAGAACACATTGCAGGACCCATCTGCAATAAAACGCCAGTCTGGAGGTGCCCTCAGTCAACATGCATTTCTGGAACACAGGTGGCTTCAATCACAAATACAGAGCAGGCTGTTAGCTTGCTATATTAACCACCTAGTTTATATCAACCTGTGTCCTCATTAGGAATGGGCAAATCTGTCCATTTTGATTCCTCTCGTTTTTCCAGCTGTGTTCTCTACATTCCCACATCAGTTTATGTTTATGATTATTTTTAAGGCCCTTATGAACGTTCAGCAGCAGCTTAGTGTGAACCTCTCCTAATGTGCACATTTTGTATGCAATTTTGCCTGATATACACATTTTTGCAAGCCATTTCCCCTACTATAATGCCCTTTTTAATGTTATTTCCACTAATAAAGGCACACTAATATTTGCACGCACTTTCCCCCTAGTGTTTGCATTTTTGTTCACATTGCTTGAGTGGAGAAGTGCATTGCAAAGTTAAAGGAAGCGTGGGTTTTGAACAACGGCTATGTTAGCAAATAATAAATAATAAAAGTAATAATAGTAATAATAATAATTTCAATTTATATACTGCCCTTTATTAAAAGATGCCAGAATAGAGCATTAAGAACATATTTTATGGAGCATCAATGATAAAAACATAATAAAAAACACAATGACAGACAGCATAGTCATAATATAATCATAATAACAGTCCCCCCTTCTCCGTTCCACAGCTTTAACAGGCCATAGATTATTGAATGGCCATAGGCCTGGGTAAAGAGGAATGCTTTTGCCTGGTGCCCAGTGCTCCGCCCCCCCAAAAAAAAGTTTAGGGGCACTCTCATTTTCCTACTCATATTGAAATACTGCCCCTCAATGAAGCCAAACTTAGATTAGACTAAACTGCTTCTTGCGCAACGGGACACCGTGGCGGAAACCAGAGCACACAAAAATGCCATTTACCTTCCCACCGCAGCAGTACCTATTTATCTACTTGCACTGGCATGCTTTCGAATTGCTAGGTTGGCAGGAGATGGGACAGAGCAACGGGGGCTCACTCCATAGCGGGGATTCGAACCACCAACCTTCTGATCGGCAAGCCCAAGAGGCTCAGTGGTTTAGACCACAGCTCCACCCGCGTTCTGAATAAACAAGCACACAATCACTGATAGGTCCACCCACCACTGTGAAGCTCAAAGCAATGAAGATTATGCCTCCCCAGCTGTTGCCATTGGCTGTGGGTTTCTTGTGATGTCACAAAAGCACTTGGCAACTGAGTGGATATAAAGGCAGGCCAAAGGAAAAGCCCTTTTCTATTTCCAGCAGGACACACCTGGCAATGGCTGTGACATTCAGCACTGCCCAGGTTTCTTTCACTTGGAGGAGGCAAACTGGTGAATGGAATGAGGCAATCCTCTGGCAGTGGGATGCTATGGAGCAATAATAAGGCATGTGTGCTTGCTTGAAGTCTGCTGCTATCTGTGATTAGAAGCTGGTGGACATCTCATGATGGAACTAACAGTAGCTTCTGGCACAATGGGACACCGTGACGGAAACCAGAGCACACGGAAACACCGTTTACCTTCCCCCTTCAGTGGTACCTATTTATCTACTTGCACTGGCTTGCTTTTGAACTGCTAGGTTGGCAGGAGCTGGGACCGAGCAACGGGAGCTCACTCCGTCACACGGATTCGAACCGCTGACCTACCGGTCGGCAAGCCCAAGAGGCTCAGTGGTTTAGACCGCAGCGCCACACTCTCTGTTGGAGGGTATGGCTTAATCAGCCTCCTTGCACTCACGCCCACTTACTCTGTCCCAGCTCTTTACTTTGGGAGAACCTAACCGACACTGAAAACTTCTAAATCTCTATCTAGTGCTTTGTAGAGAAACATTGACTGCAGAACCATAGGCGTTTGAAGTCCCAGCCAGATTGCGTGCTCTTCCATTATCATTGTCAGTCTGGAGTGCCTTCCCCAAAATCAATGAAGTGTGTCTGAATCAGCATCGGCATAACTCAGGAAGCCCAGACCTGGCTCTCTGCCTCCACCAGGAGCTATTATAGCCATGTTGACAGTTTAACAATCATATTGAAAACAAAATAAATGCCCTGTCCGGGCTGGAACCTAATCAGCGTTAAGATGCTACAGTAATAAGCACTTTATAAATGCCTGCGAATGGACACAGCGAAAGATCTATGCACCCGAGGATGATTAAAACAGAAGGGAGTTTAAAAACTTTCCCCTTCAGACATGGTGTTTTGCTTTGACAATCGACTTGTCAGTTTCAGTTTTGTTCCTAGTCAATTTCGCAGAAGAGATTTCAAGCCCTGCTGAATTGGATATAAATGAGAGAGGCTGTTAGCTTCTCCTGGCAATTTCGAGAGTGCAGTCTCTCTGCCGTTCCCAAGTGGTAGGTTAGACGGAAAAGGTCTGAGCCAAAAGGGAAAGGAGCGGGGGGGGGCAGCACTTTTGGCAGTGGAAAAAAGCACTTTTTTGGCTATGGAAGGGGATTTCTCCCGGAGACGAGGGTATCAAAGTGTTCACCTATTCAGAATGGAGCCAGCATTGATTTTACGAAGCATTGTGCAATCATCACACTCACTGTGCGCTCTCTGATAGGCTAAGGCCATTCATGTGACTCTTCCTAGGAAGGGGACCAAAAGATTGTGATGACAGTAGGAAGCAAAAAGGTGGGTTCTCCAGTACATATTCACAGATCATAAAGGTAAAGGTACCCCTGCCCGAAAGCCAGTCGTGTCCGACTCTAGGGTTGTGTGCTCATCTCGCTCTAGAGGCCGGGAGCCGGCGCCATCCAAGGACACTTCCAGGTCACGTGGACAGCGTGACGAAGCTGCTCTGGCGAGCCTGCACCAGTGCAGAGCACGGAAACGCCGTTTACCTTCCTGCTATAAAGCGGTACCTATTTATCTACTTGCACTTAAGGGTGCTTTCGAACTGCTAGGTGGGCAGGAGCTGGGACCGAACGATGGGAGCTCACCCCGCCGTGGGGATTCGAACCGCCGACCATACAAGCGGCAAGTCCTAGGCACTGCGGTTTTACCCACAGCGCCACCCGTGTCCCCATTCACAGATCATACTATTGGCAAAACCTATTTGGTGTTTCACAATTTTCTGACTAGTTGCAGGACCTTAGCCAGACCTAGCAGAGTACACGCAGAATCCATGGAAGCAATTGGTGACTTGGCTGCAAACAGGATAGACGAAGCAGGAACCAGGAACTTGTAGTTAGGTGTTTATTATAAACAGTGGACTATTTACAGGAACAGAACACGGATCTTATGCTAGCTCTCTCTGACATGACTCACAACTCCTACATTGACACACTGAACCACTGAACTCCCAGTGCTGAACTAACAGTTAGTAGGCCATTAATTATCACTCCCTTGAGAGAGCTTGACCAATCAGGGAGCTGTCTCCATGCCTCTGTTATCACCAGGCAGACTTACTCCTTCAGATTGCCTTCTGGCTGTCTGCCAAACCTTAACTGACTCTGTGTGAGTAGCTGCACGTACACAGTTTCCCAACACATACGTCTAAGTGCCCCGGAAAAAAAGGGACATCCCATTTTTTTGCATGAGATCACGGAGGCAATTTTGGGTGCCACGATCTCTCTTGCTGCACTCTTCTCCCCTCTCAAAAAAGTGGGGGGTTTTGGGGGGGGTGAGAGTGAGGCATGGGTCACGTGACTTGCCTAGGAGCATGTCCCAGAAGACACTTGTCCCAGTTTTGGGTCTCCAAAAATTGGCCCTTATGACGTATTGGGAGGAATTCAGTATCACCCTCTTCTGATCATTCTGCCAGGGCAAACATTTCCACTTTACAGATGGAATGATCTTCCTCTCCCTCCCTGTCAAAGGGTTCTCCTGACCCTCCAGAGCAGATTTGGGTGAGGCAGAGAGAATATATGGGGGTACAAATGTTGAAAAGGCTCATTGCACCATCAGGAGTCCTTGCGCTGGCTTCCAGTTAGCTGGATATGGGCCATTACTTTCATCCTAAAAAAAAATAAGCAAGTGTATATTTGCTTTAATCTGCCAGTCATAGTGGGATGGGCCTTGTGAGTGAGTAGACAGAATACCAACAGTGGGGCTTGGGTATAATGTGATATAAGAGAATTTGAAGAGTTTGAGAGGAGGGAATGCAGTTGAGGCATTGCTTCTGAACAGGAATATTTATTTATTTATTTATTTATTTATTTATTTATTTATTTATACCCTGCCCATCTCGCTGAGTTTCCCCAGCCACTCTGGGCGGCTTCCAATCGAGTGTTAGAAACAATACAGCATTAAATATTAAAGTCTCTCAGCCTCACTCACCTCACAGAGTGTTTGTTGTGCAGGAGGAAGGGAAAGGAGAATGTGAGCCGCTTTGAGACTCCTTCGGGTAGTGATAAAGCAGGATATCAAATCCAAACTCTTCTTCTTCTTCTTCTTCTTCTTCTTCTTCTTCTTCTTCTTCTTCCTGCTCTGGAGGGTAGGACCCGAACCAATGGCTTCAAGTTACAAGAAAGGAGATTCCGACTAAAAATTCGGAAAAACTTTCTGACAGTAAGAGCTGTTCGGCAGTGGAACAGATGCCCACAAGAGGCTGTGGGCTCTCCTTCCTTGGAGGTTTTTAAGCAGAGGTTGGCTGGCCATCTGTCATGGGTGCTATAGCTAAGATTCCTGCATTCAGGGGGGTTAGACTTGGCTTCCTTCCAACTCTAAGATTCTATGATTCTATGAAATCCAACTTTCAAAATATCCTGCTGAGTGTATTTGAATCTGTGAACCTGCAATGGTTGTAAGAGAGGTGGAGATGGCTTGAGAGATGCTTTTCTCCCCATGGCGTACACATGCATTTCTTTTGCTCCTGATCAAATTGGATTTGCAGGTTTTTGAAATTATACAACAACCTGAAATGCTGTATAAGGGTAAAGTGACCCCTGACCATTAGGTCCAGTTGTGGCCGACTCTGGGGTTGCGACGCTCATCTCGCTTTATTGGCCGAGGGAGCCGGCGTACAGCTTCCAGGTCATGTGGCCAGCATGACTAAGCCACTTCTGGCGAACCAGAGCAGTGCACGGAAACGCCATTTACCTCCCCGCCGGAGCGGTACCTATTTATCTACTTGCACTTTGACGTGCTTTCGAACTGCTAGGTTGGCAGAAGCAGGGACCGAGCAACGGGAGCTCACCCCGTTGCGGGGATTCGAACCGCTGGCCTTTTGATCGGCAAGTCCTAGGCTCTGTGGTTTAACCCACATCGCCAGCACTGTCTTCAAGTTTCTCTCCAGGAGAAATAAAGAAACGATTAAGGTAAAGGTTTGGATTGTGTTTCTTCTTTGATGAGCCGCTTCACCTGTGCCTGACTCCAATTCACTCCTAGCCTCTTTTTAAAAACACCTGTCTTCTTCTCCTGCCAAAACGACTGCTCCATAACAAGTGCCCTTCTTATGCAGCAACCAACCCGCTGGATACATAAGGGGGGATTTCAGAAGGCAACGTCTTGGTGACTTTAGATTAGTTCATGAAAGATCCCACTAGGTGGCAGTATGTGGTCCCATTTTTGTCACCTCCGAAATGTTGATTTAAAACCTATCCTTGGAATTATTTCGATCCTTCTGCTGAGAACAGCCCAGAAGCTCCCTACCTTACCCCCCTTTTGCTGTTTGTAGGAGCATTTTTCAATGCCAGTTTCCCACTAACCTCCCGACTTTATTGGGCTGCAAACATTATTTGATGCTGCAGTGAACCTTTTTAAAAATAAGAATATGAGAAAGCCACATTCACACTGCTGATCTCTCTTACGCTCCTACTCAGCTGCTTTTTTAAGGGTTCTTCCACATGAATGAGTTGGCAGGTGATTGGCACTGTGAGCTGGAGGAGCCCACACTTTCCAAGGGGAATCCACGTTCCTGTTGCAAGCAGGACTAACGGATGAGCTACAGCTCCCATCTTGCCAAATGGTGCTCTAAACAACCAATGTTGGAATTACCGTACGTCTTTCCAATGAGGTATTTCCTGTTTTGAAGGCTAAATCCCTGCTAGCAGTGCACCTGGAAGCAACACCTGGAAAGGAACCTAAGATTCTGGAATGTTTACATTCTAGTATGAAACACTACGGGGAAGTGGGTGGTGCTATGGGTTAAAACACAGAGCCTAGGGCTTGCTGATCAGAAGGTTGGTGGTTCAAATCCCCGCGACGGGGGAACCGTTGATCGGTCCCTGCTCCTGCCAACCTAGCAGTTCGAAAGCACGTGCAAGTAGATAAATAGGTACCGCTCCAGCGGGAAGGTAAACGGCGTTTCCGTGCACTGCTCTGGTTCTCCAGAAGTGGCTTAGTCATGCTGGCCACATGAACTGGAAGCTGTACGTCGGCTCCCTCGGCCAATAAAGTGAGATGAGCGCCGCAACCCCAGAGTCGGCCACGACTGGACCTAAAGGTCAGGGGTCCCTTTACCTTTTACCTTTATGAAACACTACATGCTGGAATAATTGAGGAAAATGCCTTGAGCAATAGCCTGATGTGCAGAAATTAAACTGTGCATGCCCAGCATCAGCACTCAACACCCTCAGGCAGATGGCAGCAACGGAGCCCTCCAATGGGGATACCTGTCATGGGCTTACCTAGCAGCATCAGAATGGGTGGCCATCTTCGTTTCCCACAATGCCCTTCACATTGCATTGTTCCAGGGCATTGTGGGAAATTTAAGCGGACTCCATCGCTTTTGCCACAAGCGGGTGGCGCTGTGGTCAAAACCACTGTGCCTAGGGCTTGCTGATCAGAAGGTTGGAGGTTTGAATCCCCACGACGGATTCAAAATATCTTGGACTGTCACCGGGGAAGCTATATTATATGGAGAAGGGAAGCAGCTGGATGCGTGGTTGACTTGCATTTCCTTTTAGGTGGCACATCTTTCTAACTCTTTCTAACTCCAGAGCCAGTCACAGGTTTGAGTGGGCCCTCCCCTACATCAGGTTAAAAGGTAAAGGTAAAGGGACCCCTGACTGTTAAGTCCAGTCGGGGACGACTCTGGGGTTGCGGCGCTCATCTCGCTTTACTGGCCGAGGGAGCCGACGTTTGTCCGCAGACAGTTTTTCCGGATCATGTGGCCAGCATGACTAAGCCGCTTCTGGTGAACCAGAGCAGCACATGGAAACGCCGTTTCCCTTCCCGCCAGAGCGGTACCTATTTATCTACTCGCATTTTGACGTGCTTTCGAACTGCTAGGTTAGCAGGAGCAGGGACTGAGCAACGGGAGCTCACCCCGTCGTGGGGATTCGAACCGCCAACCTTCTGATCGGCAAGTCCTAGGCTCTGTGGTTTAACCCACAGCGCCACCCGCGTCCCCTGTAACCCGAGGTACCACTGTAATAATAATAATGGGTGTACCCTGGCAATGGAGCAAGGGAGACCTTGCTCTGGACCACGTCCTGTCCAGCTGCCTGGACATGGCCAGCAGTTGACTACTGCAGCAAAGAATCACAGAATTGTAGCGCTGGGGGGAACCCCAAAATCCTCTAGTCCAACCCCCCGCAATGCAGGAATCTCGGCTAAACTACCCATGGCAGATGGCATGGGCAGCAGAAGTCCCATGTGGGACCCTGGTGCGCCTAAAGCCCTCTTGGGAGGCTTCACACTGTGCGGCAAGCCGGCCAGGCCCCCAGCGCCACAATTATTCACAAAGCACACTCTTCCAGGAGGCAGGGTTACCCAGAGGCCACGGCATGCCGATAAGGCTGTGATATACGGCGCAGCTGATAAGAAACGCTGTCCTTAATTGGCCTAGATTGCCTGTATCATTGCCCGCCGAGATGAGTGTTGCCGTGTTTTTACACGCCGCTGTAACACGCTGTCTGCTTCCGCCCGCACGCCCCTAAATCAACTCAGAAATATGCACACGGCCGCTCCCCCCCGGGCTGTCAGGCATATTGCTTGGCCGTGACGCTCATCAGAGAGCGAGGAGTGGGTTTCGAGCTCCAGCCACCCACCCACCCATTTCTTTGGCAGTACAGAGAGGGGGGACAAGGCCCAGCAGGATACCATCTGTATCCAAGCCTTCTGGGGCTGTAAGAAGAGTGTGGGTCGAAGTTGGGGGGCAGGGGCAGGGGGGAGAGCAAGAAAAGGTTGCTGCCTTTGGTTAGGGGCTGGGGAGAAACCCATATTTCCTTTAAATGGCAAACATACCTAATTTGTGGTTTCTGAAACAATTCATGAACTGAGAAACACAGCCATCCTTCAAAATTCAGTTGTCTCTCCACGTTGCCAAGAATTGCACTTCAGTGAAAAAGTGACAATACCAGGAGGGGGCTGGCATACTGGGAGGGGCGCATGCACCCATAGGAAACTTTTTCAGTCGCCCGGATTGAGGGGGAAAAGAAACTTAAGATGCAATGGCCTAATTCACTGAGTCACAGTTCTAAAAAAAACCCCTAAAATATTTGAATATGGCTTTTATGCACAATACCTCCTCTTAGGAATCCACACTTGGTTTGTAAGATCTTCTTGGGTTTATTTAAGCCTAACCATGAACTGGATCATAAAGAAGGCTGATCGCCGAAGAATTGATGCTTTTGAATTCTGGTGCTGGAGGAGACTCTTGAGGGTCCCATGGACTACAAGAAGATCAAACGTATCCGTTCTGAAGGAAATCAGCCCTGAGTGCTCACTGGAAGGACAGATCCTGAAGCTGAGGCTCCACTACTTTGGCCACCTCATGAGAAGAGAAGACTCCCTGGAAAAGACCCTGATGCTGGGAAAGATGGAGGGCACAAGGAGAAGGGGACGACAGAGGACGAGATGGTTGGACAGTGTTCTTGAAGCTACCAGCATGAGTCTGACCAAGCTGTGGGAGGCAGTGGAAGACAGGAGTGCCTGGCGTGCTCTGGTCCATGGGGTCACGAAGAGTCAGAGTTAAACGACTAAACAACAACATGAACTGAAGGGGTTTTGAAGCCATAGGCTAATGTTTGCTAGCAGCGAGCCCTGTCAGTGTTTGCTCCTCACAGCAACTACAGACAAGAGAAGGACCGCTCCCCACATTAAATGGGGGGGCGCCCTTTGCATGGTTGCGTGCAGCCCCCTGGACCCTATGCGGCACCATTAGCACAGGCTTGGCTTCGCCTTCCCAAGGTGGGATACCTGGAGGTCTCCGCCTACCTCAGCCAGTTGCCCAATCCCCACTCAACCTCCTCCCAAACATGGGACACATTAGGTGACTTTAGTCTGGCCCTCCAGACTCCAGATCCCATCATCCCTGAGTGTTGTCTATGCCGGCTGAGACTGATGTGAGCTGGAATCCAGAAACATCTGGAGGACCACAAGCTCCCCATCCCAGCTTTAGGCAAGCCACTTTCACTCAGTCTCCTTCCCTCCATCTGTAATGGGAGAGATAATACGAAAGATCCAAGTTGTTGCATAAATAGTACATCATCACCACCACCAATGCAGCAGTTCTGCACATCAGCTGAGAGTGCATTAGTTCTAGGGACAGCAGATTGCACAAACAAACCCTGGCAAGAATTAGTGAAATCTCATGCTGGTTAACACAGGGTGCTAACAGAGAGAATGTGGGACTGGTAGCAAATCCCGAGGCAAGTTTTATGTCTTAATTTATGTTCAGGGGAGACACGGGACTTGAGCAAAAAAATAATAATGTGCAAATGATAAAAACAAAAGCAGCACAGTCCAGAATTCTTAGCCTAACACTGCATGTTGCATAATATGTAGGAGACTCTAAATGTGAGTTTTAGGGACACAGGCTGTATCTCATGATCTTCAAGGTCTTTTATCACCATACTGCATTACTCATTCCAGGTCCTGGGAGAACAGAGGGCACTTTGTACTTCTGAGCGCAGGGCAGGGGAGACGAGGGAGAACTCATCCAGCTCAAACTAACCATAATGGCCAGAGGACTAAAAGGATCTTTCGTAGCATCTTCTTTGAAGCCCTGTTGGACTCTGCCACCTAGTGGCAGGCCAAGAGAGCAGCATGGCTTTTGGAAGGCTCCTGCAGTCTGCCCTCCTCCCTCCCTGCCACCCACTTCCTGTCTAGGAGTGGGCGAGCAATTTGGT
This sequence comes from Podarcis siculus, assembly GCA_034642415.1. Taxonomy (NCBI): domain Eukaryota; kingdom Metazoa; phylum Chordata; class Lepidosauria; order Squamata; family Lacertidae; genus Podarcis; species Podarcis siculus. The sequence goes on along the minus strand of JAXCMG010000064.1, from coordinate 980,823 downwards.
TCAGGGTGACCCTACCTATGAAAATGTATTCTGCAGCTCCCGAAAGAATAAGTGAACCAAAGCACAGCCACCTCTTGAAATCTGCACTCCTCCGAATTCTGTGTCGCAGTGCTCCAGTCAAGTAATGCTTGCAAAAATGTGTGTGTGTGTCTCAGGGTGTGCATTAAAAATGCACATATTCATGAAAGTAACACACAAAAATTGCTTGCAGAAATGTATATCATAGGCAGAACTGCATGTATAAATGAGTGTGTGTTAGGAAAAATGCACAGTAACAGCCTGATGTATTTTCAAGAGGATTTTTTTTTTTTTAATCACATACTGAGATGGCAGTACATGAACAAGATGAACTGGGAGGAATTGTGACTGTCCCTTGATCGAGTTATCCCTCCCTAAGTGGGTGGCACTGTAGGTTAAACCACAGAGCCTAGGACTTGCCGATCAGAAGGTCAGCGGTTCGAATCCCCATGACGGGGTAAGCTCCCGTTCCTCAGTCCCTGCTCCTGCCAACCAAGCAGTTCGAAAGCACATCAAAGTGCAAGTAGATAAATAGGTACCACTCCGGCGGGAAGGTAAACGGCGTTTCTGTGTACAGCTCTGGTTCGCCAGAAGCGGCTTAGTCATGCTGGCCACATGACCCGGAAGCTGTACACCGGCTTCCTTGGCCAATAAAGTGAGATGAACCCCAGAGTCGGTCACAACTGGACCTAATGGTCAGGGGTCCCTTTACCTTTACCTTTAAGTGGGTGAAGGTATTAGATGGGTAGAGGAGAAATTGAGATGCCCCCCCCAAAAAAAATTCTTATTACTGTTGTTGCCCCAAGCAGCTGGGTTGCTCTCAAACCTTTTGCTACCTAAGACGTAAGCCAAGATGGTACATGCATAAACCCATTTCACAGAAAGAAACCAACTGTACTGATGGGACAGCAAGCCCCACCATGCATGAGGGCAGCAGGCTAGCTTAAGGGGCAGAGGGAAAGCTTCGCGGAACACCTAACATTGCCTTCCAATATAAAACCATAGTGCTATAAGAATTCTAAGGTCTCAAATATAAAACAAATGTTCATAAAAGTACAAGGCAAACACATACATAAGTATATCAACCACCTGTCTGAAATAGTACAGGAGAGCAACCCTGAAGCCATGTTGACTCTCTTGGTGACCTCAAATATTCTTCTGCAGTAAGGGAGGAAAATGGGGAAAGCCTTCCCATTGTCATTTTGCTTGCAAAGCCTGCGTTAAAGGGCGTATTTGTGTATGAATAGGGGACGTGGGTGGCACTAAACCACAGAGCCTAGGGCTTGTCGATCAGAAGGTTGGCGGTTCGAATCCCCGCGACAGGGTGAGCTCCTGTTGCTCGGTCCCTGCTCCTGCCCACCTAGCAGTTCGAAAGCACGTCAAAGTGCAAGTAGATAAATAGGTACCGCTCCAGCAGGAAGGTAAATGGCGTTTCCGTGCACTGCTCTGGTTCGCCAGAAGCGGCTTAGTCATGCTGGCCACATGACCCGGAAGCTGTACGCCGGCTCCCTTGGCCAATAAAGCGAGATGAGAGCCGCAACCTCAGAGTCGTCCGTGACTGGACTTAACGGTCAGGGGTCCCTTTACCTTAGGGTGAGCCTATTCAGGAACTAAAGAATTTACCAACACAAAAGAAAGGCCAGGCTGCCCAGGTAAAGCAATCAGTGACCATTGTGAGGTATCTTGGCAGACAGGATTTCTGCTGTAGACCGCCTCCTGTGATGTATTTCTGCTATAGACCTGCCTCCTTCTGTGATGTATGTATGATGTTTTTTGTGGGGGGGGGGGGTGTCTTGGGCTACAGGGTGGGCAATTTCAGAAGTCTATATAAGGGCTTGCGCACTATTGTTTGGGGCTCTCTCCTCCCTCCTGCCTGTGGGGAGTGGGGACCCTGTTGTAACAGTACTTTTCTATTGCAATGAAGATCAGGCTTACTAGCCACTTTGCTTCTCAGTTTACTCTGTTATTTTCTCCTACCAATAGGGAACCCACTTAAGGACTCTATATGGGCTCTTGGATACCCCATAAGGGAAAAGGAGCAGTTTTTTCTTCTTATAACAATAGAATAGTAAAGTTGGAAGGCACCCCTAGAGTCATCTATGTGGCAGCTAGACTGGTGACTGGGAGCAGCCGCCGGGACCACATAACACCAGTCTTGAAAGACCTACATTGGCTCCCAGTATGTTTCCGAGAACAATTCAAAGTGTTGGTGCTGACCTTTAAAGCCCTAAATGACCTCAGTCCAGTATATCTGAAGGAGCGTCTCCACCCCCATCGTTCTACCCGGACACTGAGGTCCAACGCCAAGGCCTTCTGGCAGTTCCCTCGCTGTGAGAAGCCAAGTTACAGAGAACCAGGCAGAGGGCCTTCTTGGTGGTGGCGCGCTCCCTCCCACCAGATATCAAAGAGAAGAACAACTACCAGACTTTTAGAAGACATCTGAAGGCAGCCCTGTTTAGGGAAGCTTTTCATGTTTAATAGGTTATTGTATTTTAGCGTTCTGTTGGAAGCCGCCCAGAGTGGCTGGGGAAACCCAGCCAGATGGGCGGGGTACAAATAATAATAATAATATATATCTAGTCCAACAGCTTGCAATCAGGAATCACAGCTAAAGGATTCCTGACAGATGGCCTTCCAACCTCTGTTTATAAACCTCCAGGGAAAGAGAGGCAGCAACCCATAGCTGTCAACCGTCCCTTATTTGGTGGGAAACTCCCTTATCCCAGTGCCGTGTCCCGCTGCTGTCCCGGATTGATGATGTCCCTTAAATTTCCCGGGTTTCATGCTCGCCCGGCTCGGGAGGGAAGCAGCGGCTCGGAGTCCTCTGCCACGAAAGAGAGCGTGCGCATGAGCTGCCACGTCTCTGTCTCTCCCTTTTCCCCCTCAGGGGCGTGTCGTGAGGAGAAGGGTGGCGGCGGGCGGGCAGGCAGCCCCTCTCTTGCGAGACTTCCGCTGCACTGCCAGGGGAAGCCGGAGGCGGCTGAGGAGGCGGCCTGAGGGAGGAGGAAGAAGAGGGGATGGGGAGGGACGCAGAAGGGTGGCGCTTCAGCGGCCGCCGCGGCACCGCAATCACCTCATGCCAGGCTCACGGGTGAGAGTCTCTCTTCCTCCCTCCCTCTCTCTCAGGCGGGGAAGGGCCGATGGAACTCCTCGCGTCAGGATGACAGCAGCCCCGACGTGCATAAGCTTAGCAAAATCCCTTATTTTGGCTGCTGATCCGAGCCAGTGTGGTGTAGTGGTTAAGAGCAGTGGACTCGCAATCTGGTGAACCGGGTTCGCATCCCTGCTCCTCCACATGCAGCTGCTGGGTAGCCTTGGGCCAGTCACACTTCTTTGAAGTCTCTCAGCCCCACTCACCTCACAGAGTGTTTGTTGTGGGGGAGGAAGGGAAAGGAGATTGTTAGCCGCTTTGAGATTCCTGAAGGGGAGGGAAAGGCGGGATATCAAATCCAAACTCTTCTTATTATTATTATTATTTTCAAGGCTGCTGGTCCCTTATTTTCAAATCTGAAAGTTGACAGCTATGCAGCAACCTTCCGAGGTAAACCGTTCCCCCATTGAACAGCTCTTACTATCAGAAAGTTCTTTGTATTGTTTAGGCAGAATCTCCTTTTTTGCCAGTTGAAGCCATTGGTTTGGGGAGTCCCATACTCTGGAGCAACAGAAAGCAAGCTTGCTCCATATTCCAACTCCTCTCACTGCCCCCCACCTAAATCCAGCATCTGAGCTGCCCCCCCCTCACTCTGCCTATTGGTAAGTCCAGCCCTGCTATGGATGTCCTGCTATGCAAAAGAAGATTTCTCTGGTTCCTTATCGCTTATCACAACAGCTGTACCTATAGGGAAAGGGTGGGTAGAAAACTTAAAATATAATAAAAAAATCTTCCAGATGGAGCAGATTACACAAAAGCACAGGAAAGTTGAAATGCAATTATAAACTCACCTTCTTCCACAGTCACCAATCAATTAAGAGCCCAATGCAGGTGAATTTAAAACAATTAACGGATTAAAAACTAATTTTGTTCCCAGAGTCATGTTGAGGAGTTTTTCATTCACACAGGCTTTTCTGGATTATTAATATTGGCCAATTAGTATTACTGCTCACTGTGAGATTGCGGAAAACGTACTGAATCTATACATTCAGCGTTGCTTTTATTACTTATTGTATCGCTTGATCTTTTGTACACCTGCTTTTTTAAAAAAAATAATAATAATTAAGCGGCCTTAAATGTTTTAAAATAAATAAATAAATAAATAGAGTAACACTGTGTTTCTGCCTTTGACACATTTGACTGATCAAACCACAGGAAGCATACAATGTAAAATGAACCCAAAGCCTCCCCTCCCATTTGCCTGTCAAATAATCTCAGGTGTGTGTCTCCCCATTGAAATTCTTGTGCCTTTGTCTTTTAAAACCTCCCAACTGGCCTGATGTCCCACAAGGGAGCAAGAATAAGTACGCAGAGATGCTCTCCTCCACTGCTTCTTAAAGTCATCTTTCAGTAAGCTTCACCTTGGGAATACCTGGTAGGTGAAAACAAAAGAACACCAGGTCTACATTTTAGTTCCGGAAGGGCCTGTGGAGACAGGAGGTCTCAGGTTCCAACCCTGACAACTCTAGGTAAGGTTGGGAGAGCTGATATCTGGTCAGTGTGGATGATGTTGAACTGGATCATGGGTCGGCAAACTAAGGCCTGGGGGCCAAATCTGGCCCAATTGCCTTCTGGATCTGGTCCGCAGACGGTCCAGGAATCACCGCATAGTTTGGTGTGGGGATTCTGATCGTTTGGGCTGCACCATTCCCCATACACACACACCGCCACCACGCCGCCTCCTCCCTCCCTCCTCCTGGCTTCTTCCCGCCCTGCCTAGAGGAGGAAGGGGGCTGGGCTTTGTTGAGCTGCAGTTGGCTGAGCACCATTTTAAGCAGCCCCTCTCCGGAGCCAGCCCTTTCACGCCACTCATCGTCCCTCTGCCACCGCCGCTGCCAGCCCCTGCCACTCGCAAGGCACAGGTAAGCAGCCACCGGGACTCGTCCGGTGCTGTGGAGAAGGGAGGGGAAAGTTGGTGGGAGGGATTTCCCCAAAAAAATATAGTCTGCCCCCCCCCCCACAAGGTCTGAGGGACAGTGGACCAGCCCCCTGCGAAAAAAGTTTGCTGACCCCTGAACTGGATGGACCAATGGACTGGCTCAGAATGAGGTCGCTTCCTATGTTAAGAAAAGTTTGTGTTAAGTTCTAAAATTGGAATTCTTGGCATTTGTTGTCCTAGCCTGATGTTTGGGCACCAGGACAACGCTGTGTTCGGCGGGGATTGCTCATTACATAAGTGTGTGTAGCACTGCAGCCCAAATTCCTAAGAAGGAAAAGAAACAGATGTCGCTCATTTGCATAAGTTAATTTACTTAAGTACATGCAACTGTATGGTTGCCTATTGTCTAACAGTGAGACTAAACCTTTAAAAAAAACAACCAGGCAGGTTGTTGTTTAAAAAATTAATTTCTCAAGGGCTGGTAACATTGTGACTTTTTTATGGGGAATACAGTTTCTCTTTGAAGTTTCCTTCAGTGGTGCTACTCAGAGCTTCAAGATAAACCGAGTGCCTTAGCTATTTACCCTAAAGAATGACTGTACAGTGGTTCCTCAGGTTAAGTACTTCCTTCGTTCCAGAGGTCTTTTCTTAACCTGAAACTGTTCTTAACCTGAAGCACCACTTTAGCTAATAGAGCCTCCTGCTGCTGCCGCACCGCCGGAGCACGATTTCTGTTCTCATCCTGAAGCAAAGTTCTTAACCGGAGATACTATTTCTGGGCTAGCGGAGTCTGTAACCTGAAGCGTATGTAACCCGAAGCGTATGTAACCCGAGGTACCACCGTAGAAGTAAACTATGATAAAATATGGATTTCAGTTTGGACCAGGAGCCTTCGCTCTAATTTTGTGGTCTTGCTGAGACTACAACTCCCTGACCATTGCCCATGCTGGCAGGGCAGTGGCATAGCATGGGGGGGGGGACACACAGGGGTGGCTGCCCTGTGTGCAAAATTTATAGGGGGTGCAAAATTTCAATACCTGGTGCTGCCTCAATACTGCTGCGTGCTTCTGTCACTGGACTCAGTTGAAAACAGCTTCTCCATGTGAACCAGTGACATCTCCAGACAACTTTTCTTTTCTTATCTCTGTGACTGCTGGCAATCCAAGCTATGCCACTGTGTCTGGGTGCCAATAGCAGCTGGAGCCCAAGAATGCTTGGAGTGTTTCAGGTTGGGCAGCTGTCTTCTAGAAAGAGGACTTTATGAGGGAGGATAGGCACTCACCCAAATGTAACATTTTGCTCCACACTTTCTAGGCAAAAGTCCATGCTTTCAACCTTCATGTCCCCCCCTCTCTCTGTCACTTTCCCCAGGAAAACCCGCTCTTTAATGTTGAATCAGAACACACAGCAATTCAGGATTGCTGTTTGCTCCAATTCAATGTTAAAGAGCAGTTTTTCGTGGGGAAAGCACCAGAAGGGAAAAATAAGTGCTTTAAGCTGTGGACCACTTCCTAAAAAAACAGCAAAAAAGGAAGTCTGCATGAGCCAAAACTGCATCCATATAATCCTTTTGATCAACTGATGAAAACACATTGCAAATAAAGCAGGTCTAGGAATGGATCATCCATTTCTCGGTGAGAGAGCACATGCCTTGTGCACAGGAAGTCCCAGGTTCCATCCCTACAGTTTAAAAGGATTCCTCTGCATGAGACCCCGCAGAGCTGCTGGCAGTCAGAGCAGCCAATACTGGGGTTGACGGATCGGTTCAATTGGATATCCTAGTGCCTCCAGAAAAGTGTGAAGCCCTCGCCTCAAGAGATGGCAAGCCGCTGCTCTCTCAGCCTCCGCCCGACATTTGCGACGCGAGGCTCATCATACCGGCTTGCTTTTAAAGGGTTGTTATAGGGACCGCCGAGATAATGCATGCGAAGTGATTTGAAAGACTGAAACGTGCTATATAAATGCGAACTATTATTATTAATGGGATGTGGAGGGAGCAGGAGCAGTTGCAGGGCGGTTTGAAAGAGACGTCGGAAAAGTGAGAGCCATTGGCCACAATAATAATAACACGGCGCTCTCGCTCTCTCACACACACACCTTATTAAAGGATGCTTCTGAGCCCTTCTGTTACCGGCCGGCAGAGTATGCACGAAACATGGCAGCAACAATTAAAGAAAACCATCTGGTAAACCTATTATCTGCCGAGATCCAAATTCACTTAATAGGACACTCAAAAAGAGTCATTGCCCATTACCAGTGACTGAGGACACACTACCAGATTTAGCCAGGTGTGACAGAAATAGGAATAGGCTTATATGATGGGCTCGTTTTGTGACTTTCGCGGCTCGCTGGGACATGGGTGGTTCGCAGGATGCTAATGGGAAGCAAGGGCAACCGAAAACACTGATAGCTGTGGAGGGAAGTCCAGGAGCAGGGAGGAAGGTCCCACTTTACAGTCAGGGTAAAGGTTTGGGATTGCCCCAAGGAGTAGCAAGGAGCAGCAGGTGGTCCCCCTCCCCGAACGTTTCCTGCTATCCTCATTCACTCTACCGGCATTAAAGCCACAGTATTTTCCAGTCCTGTGCTAGTCTTCAGCTAGTGGGTTAGGACCCTCCAGCAGGTCATGGCCTGGTCCAAGGTGGGTTGCAAAAGCCACATGGCCACCATACCAAAATACAGTCATACCTGGGGCTGAAGTTGCTTCAGGTTGAGCACTTTCAGGTTGCGCTCCGCGGCGACCCAGAAGTAACAGAACGCGTTACTTCCGGGTTTTGCCGCTCGCGCATGCACAGACAGTCAAAATGACGTCGCGCGCATGCCCGGAAGCAGCGAATCGGGACCTGCTCACACGCAGACGCACGGACATGGGTTGCGTTCGCTTCAGGATGCGAACAGGGCTCCAGAACGGATCCCGTTCATATCCAGAGGTACCACTGTATGGTAAAAAAACACACACAATAATGCTTAAGAAATGGGTTTCCAAAGGCATGCTTGAATTAAAGGTCCCCAGAGTGAAGAAAATGAATACCACTGCTACATACATGGGTGTGTAGCTTGCTGCCTAATAATAAGAGCCAGAGTGATGTAACATATAGGGTTGCCATATGTCCTTTTTTTCCAGGACACATCCATCCTCTTTTTCAGGATGAGAGTTGTCATAAGATAATCATCATCATCATCATCATATATTATTTATACCCCGACCATCTGGCTGGGTTTCCCCAGTCACTCTGGGCAGCTCCCAACAGAATATTAAAAATAGGATAAAACATCAAACATTAAAAACTTCCCTAAACAGAGCTGCCTTTAGATATCTTCTAAAAGTCAGATAGTTGTTTATTTCCTTGACACCTGACGGGAGGGCGTTCCACAGGGCGGGCTCCACTGCCAAGAAGGCCCTCTGCCTGGTTCCCTGTAACCTCACTTCTCACAGTGAGGGAACCGCCAGAAGGCCCTCAGAGCTGGACTTCAGTGTCCTTTCCTTCAGCTATACTGGGCCGAGGCCATTTTGGCTTTAAAGGTCAGCACCAACACTTTGAATTGTGCTCGGAAACGTACTGGGAGCCAGTGTAGGTCTTTCAGGACCGGTGTTATATGGTCTCGGTGGCCACTCCCCATCACCAGTCTACCTGCCGCATTCTGGATTAGTTGTAGTTTCCGGGTCACCTTCAAAGGTAGATCTGTAGTTAAAAGTAGCAGTCGGCAAATGTGTTCTCTTTTTCGATCTTCAAAATATGGCAACCCTAGTTTTACTTTTTGGGGTTCCATGATCACTGCAGATGGTGACAGCAGTAACGAAATTAAAATGCGCCTGCTTCTTGGGAGAAAAGCAATGACAAACCTAGACAGCATCTTAAAAAGCAGAGACATCACTTTGCCAACAAAGGTCCGTATAGTTAAAGCTATGGTTTTCCCAGTAGTGGTGTATGGAAGTGAGAGCTGGACCATAAAGAAGGCTGATCGCCGAAGAATTGATGCTTTTGAATTATGGTGCTGGAGGAGACTCTTGAGAGTCCCATGGACTGCAAGAAGATCAAACCTCTCCATTCTGAAGGAAATCAGCCCTGAGTGCTCACTGGAAGGACAGATCCTGAAGCTGAGGTTCCAATACTTTGGCCACCTCATGAGAAGAGAAGACTCCCTGGAAAAGACCCTGGTGTTGGGAAAGATGGAGGGCACAAGGACAAGGGGACGACAGAGGATGAGATGGTTGGATAGTGTTCTCGAAGCTACAAACATGAGCCTGACCAAACTGCGGGAGGCAGTGGAAGACAGAAGTGCCTTGCGTGCTCTGGTCCATGGGGTCACGAAGAGTTGGAGACGACTAAATGACTAAACAACAAGTTGGACTGCAACCAGGAAGACCACTTGGCCATGAAGCTCACTGGTTGCGACTTTGGGCCAGACATTGTCTCTCAGCCTTACTTCATTCACAGGGTTGTTTTGAGGTTAAAACACAGAGTTGAAGAACCACATGCACCACCTTGAACTCCTTGGAGGAAAAAAGGTGATATAGAATCGTAATAAATAAATAAAATAATTGCCTTTGCTGCTATTATGAGCAGCAGAAGCAGCAGAAGTATTAGTTTGAGCAGCTCCTGGTAAAGATAGACTTAATATTTAAAGAACAGTCCTAGTGAGTATTTCACCCACAGTGTGAGGCCTGGCATTGCAGTTTCAATGCCTGAGACATGTTTCACCCAACAATCTGACCTCTGCCCACACACATGCCCACATACCTGCATGCTTCATGCATGCCATCTAGGGCTTTTAAAACAATTTTGTGTATGTGTACACATTCATCCATTTAGAAACAGGACCTCAACCATTTTAAATAGTTGCAATAACAACAACAACAACAATAACAAAAAATTTATTTATACCCTGCCCTCCCCAGCTAAGATGGGGCTCAGGGCGGCTAACTTCAGGTATAAAAACAATTGATTAAAATACAACTTAAAAACAGGATTAAAATACAACTTAAAATGCAGCCTCATTTCAGTGGAAGCCCAGATCAAAAACTGTTTGGGGGGAGAAAACGTCAAATCTTCACCAAGGCCAACTATCCAGACTGGTCCTACGTGGGCCAGAAAAAAGCCAGGGAAGTCCCCAAATAGGGGTTCCATCACAGAAGGAAAAGGAAAGAGCCAGGCGGAACAACTCTGTCTTACAAGCCCTGTGGAAAGAAATCAGATCCTGCAAAATGCACTGAGGAATGCATTGGAGGTAGGTTGGTGATGTCATAGGCGCTAGCCCTTCAGTGCCTTTTACAAAGTTGGCTTTTCTCTGATGCAAAATGGCCAAGCCAGGGCTTTCAGGGCTCACCTTTGGAATAGAAATTGGTTTGCCTGTCCTACACATCTGTGGTGGTGCTTCCAAACCAGCCTTGCTAGTCTGAAACATTACTGCCTTCCCGGGCTGGCTCAAGGCATTTTGGCACCTGAGGCGAACCACAAAATGGCACCCTCCGGTGAAGGAAGGGTGAGTGAAGATCTGAATAAGGAACAAGTGGGAAATGAAGATCTACATTGGGATTTGCTGTCCCTGTGGATCCTGCACCTGCCCTGAGGTGGTCACCTCGCCTTGCCTCATGGGTGGGCCGGCCCTGCTGCCTTCCTTCACCTGAAAGTGTTCTCCTGTTGCCTGTCAGAGCAATTGCTGCTGCAGGATGTGCCCTTAGGAAGACTTTGCAGTGGTGATGCTTGAAAGTCCCTGGTCTCACTGACCTTCCCATATCCTTTTCAAAACTTCAGTTCCGAGGCAAAGCACTTCCCAGAGGAAGTCTGCAATCAAATTGCTGAGTAGAACTGAAACGCATGAGGCTTTTTATATTCATGAATCAAATTCAAGAATTCATTTCCTTTGATGAATGCCCACATTTTGAATCTGGGAACCTTTGAGAACCTCCACAGACTTCAACAGATGTCAAATAATTCATTGATTTACAGTTTGTGAACTCACTCTTTGTAATTTGTTATTTCTATATTTATATGCTATGTGGTTGACAACCTGCTTGCTTTTACTATTGAAGTAACATTCGGCAAAGAACAAAATGCAGATAGCAAAAAAAAAAAAAAAAAAAAGCACCACGATTTTGCAGTTGGTTGAACCTGCAGATGAGTCTTAACAAATGAAACACAGTGGGCTATGGGGGTGGGGGCAACAGGCAAAATTTACCGCATCAACTCTTTACTTCCGTTCTTTTAGCATTTCAACCATAAAGTTAAGTACAGAGGTATCAGAAGAAAGTTCCCACGGCTATTCGTGGTGGCCAAGTGTCTTCGCACAAGACAGCTTTCTCAAGACCTTCTGTCAATGAGCGGCTGATCTCCTACCCTGGAGAAACAAAACACGCCCCAGAGTCCAGAATAGCGCTGGATTTAGGGCAGTGCAGGCAGTTCTGAGCCAAGGTGGCTCACAATTTGTTGTCGTTTGTTGTTGTTTAGTCATGTCCGACTCTTCGTGACCCCATGGACCAGAGCACACCAGGCACTCCTGTCTTCCACTGCCTCCCGCAGTTTGGTCAAACTGATGCTGGTAGCTTTGAGAACACTGTCCAACCATCTCGTCCTCTGTCGTCCCCTTCTCCTTGTGCCCTCAATCTTTCCCAACATCAGGGTCTTTTCCAGGGAGTCTTCTCTTCTCATGAAGAGCCAACTAATTCTACTTTTGTTCCCTTCCTCTGCCTGCTGAATTTTACACTGCCGATCAGCAGTGCCACGGGCTGTAAGAAAGAAGGGGGCTGGCCAAGGGCAGGGTAAGGTTGGTGGGGCAGTGGCCCATTCCCCTCTAATGGACTGTCTCCACTGGTATCAGCCTGACTGCCATAATAATAATAATAATAATAATAATAATAATAATAATAATAATAATATTGAGAAGATCCATCTATAAAGCAACTGTACTAAAATGAATTATTTGGAAAACAAGAAATATATAGTAGGCGGTGCCAAATTTTGTCCTCATTAAGGGCGCCATATTTCCAAAGTCCATCCCTAGCCAGATTGCTGTAGATTGGGAGTGGAGGGACCCATAGTCTTCTCTACGTTGTCATACTCCAACTTCCATCAGCCCCAACCAACATGGCCAATGGTCAGCAGTGATGGGAGCTGGAATCTAACAGCATCTGCAGGGGCTGCTCAGTGGTGGCACCAAGGCCTTTAGTTGGCTCCCTCTTTTTTAGCTTTTAGGCTAGTATGGATAACCTGTGAACCTTCAGATGTTTCTGGTCTCCAACTCTCATCAAACCTGGTCATTGAGACTAACAACATCTACTTACTAATGGGATCCTCATCGATGCCCCAGGCAAATGGTCAAGATGTTCTTATTTTTCCAGGGCTTTTGAGTTTTCTAACTTTGCATGCTGCTGCAAATGCTTAATAGCATTGCTCTAGTTTTTTTAAAAAAACTCTGATCTTTTCTATTTTATTGTGATATCATTGTAATTTTAATTTACAGTGGTACCTCAGGTTAAGAACTTAATTCGTTCTTGAGGTTCGTTCTTAACCTGAAACGGTTCTTAACCTGAGGTACCACTTTAGCTAATGGGGCCTCCCGCTGCTGCCATGCCACTGGAGCGCAATTTCTGTTCTCATACTGAAGCAAAGTTCTTAACCCGAGGTAATATTTCTGGGTTAGCGGAGTCTGTAACCTGAAACATCTATAACCCGAGGTACCACTGTACTTGGTTTACTCTATGTTGTAAGCCACCTCAGGGTCCCTGTAGCTGAAATTTGGGGTCTAAATCTTCTAAATAAATAGACAATCTCTTCAGGGCTGGATTCAGACATGTAGAGGCCCTAAACTATGCCCGGTTTAAGAGACCCCATTGCTTTACCTAAAAAATGTGTATTATTCTAACATAAAGGAACTGTGTGATGAGGGTTCTGAAGACTTTCTTTGAGATCCCTAGCCTTCCCCATCACCCACAATCACAGCACTACAAATCCCAGACTTCCCTGGCAGAGTGGATGAATAATAATAATAATAATAATAATAATAATAATAATAATAATCTTTTATTTATATCCCACCCTCCCCTGCTGAAGCCGGGCTCAGGGTGGTTAACACCATATATATAACATTAGTATAAAATCAAACAATAATTAAATTACCCCCTAAAAACAGGTCAAAATCAAATTAAAGTCTAATTAGATGGCTTTCCGCAGGGTTAGGGTTGGGAACAGTAAATGCTATGCTACTTTGCATCTGTAGTGCTTCTGTTAGCAACCATTCCATCTAGCTCAGGAACATGCAGAAGAATATCCCCTGAGTGTCCCATCAGACTCACATAACAGCAATGAGAATACTATCTCAGGTATTGCATTTTGCTGGGCCCAAAATGGCAGCTGGAGTTCCAGGAGTTCCATAAAATTGTCACTTAGCTGGCACCACGTCCCAACATCATGGCAGTCAGGCTGATACCAGTGGAGGCTGTCCATTAGAGGGGAATGGGGCACTGCACCACCAACCTTAACCTGCCCAGGTTTTGAATAAACATACACAAATCTATTGATGGTTAATATACTAGATAGATAATAAAAGGATCTATACAATTTTACAGTATGCAGAGAAGAATACGTTTTGAGAAATCAGAGAGAGGAGCTGAGGGAAGTCTTGGGGGGGAGGGGGGAGGGTTTGTTGGGGAGGTGAGGGGGAAAGGGGGGAAATAATGAAGATGATATGTTTTGATATTTTGCTATGTTGAAATTGTTAATATTATTTTTTTTAAAAAAAAAAAAAAAGACTGTTGTGAGATGCTGGACTAGATGGGCCATTGGCCTGATCCAGAAGGCTCTCTGCTGTTCTTCTGCTCTTATGGTTGCAAGGCTGAGGAGAGGTGGGTGATGAGACCAAGGGAGGAGCAGGATAAGAGAAACTACACTTGAATATAAGAACAACAGGAATGCTCTGTTGGATCAGATCAATGGCCCATCTAGTCCAGCAGTTTCCTCAGGCACAAAATTGTTAGGGGTGCAAAATTTCAACACCCGGTGTTGCCTCAATACATCTGCTCGCTTCTGTCACTGGGCTCTGCTGAAAACGGCTTCTCCATGCAAGTGACTTTTCCAGACAACAGAACGACTCCTCTTTTCTTATCTCTGCAGCTGCCATCTCCTGGGTGATGCAGACGCTGTCAGGTAGTTGAATGTGCATGCATCCTCTGTCTCTTTCTCTCCCTCCCAACCCACTTGTCCGCATGGCCCTGGGCACTAGCAAGCCACGCTACACCACTATCTCACAGTGCCCAACCAGATGCCAGTGGGAAACCCAAAAGCAGGACATGAGTGCAATAGCATTCTGCCCACCTTCAGTTCCAAGCAACTGCACTCAGAAGCATACTGCCTCTGACAGTAGAAGAACCTAGCCATTGCGGCTAGTATCAGTTGACAGGCTTATCTCCCATCAATCTGCCCAAACCTCTTTCAACCATCCATGTTGGTTTCCACCACGACTTCTTGTGAAGGCGAATGCCATAGTTTCTCTTGCGTCCTCTTGCTGTTGGGCCTTTAAAGAAGAGAAAGGACGGCACTCAAGATTGTACCCTGGCAATCTTATATATCTCAGGCAGCCAAACTCATTCCCTCCAGATGTTTAGGACTCCAACTCCCATCAGTCCTAGCCAGCATGACCAATGATCAGGGATGACAGGGTTTGTAGTCCAGCAACATCTGGAGAGCCACGGGGTTTGGAATCTTGGTTTAAGCAACTACGGTGTGGTGACTGGATAGCTCAGTTGGTTAGAGCATGGTGCTGATAACGCCATGGTTGCAGGTTCGATCCCCATATAGGACAGCTGCATATTCTTGCATTGCAGGAGGTTGGACTAGATGATCCTCAGGGTCCTTTCCAACTCTACAGTTCCATGATTCTATGACTGCCACTCTCCCTAGATGCAAGGCAATGGTTAGGTAAGCGCTAGGATGAAGCCAAGATAGTGCAGGGGGCTGAAAGTTCAGCCACTGTGACTGGTAGGGTAATAATAATAATATAATAAATTTTATTTATACCCCACCCTCCCCAGCCAAGACTGGGCTCAGGGCGGCTGACACCAGGTATAAAAGCAATTGATTGAAATACAATTTAAAAACAAGATTAAAATACGACATTAAAACATTAAAACACGTTCCCTACTACTGTTCTCAATTCCCTGGTTTGGAGCTATTGTTTCCCAGACCAGAAGCTTATAAGGGGTGAAACAACAGGTTTCACCCCTTCCTGGCTCTCAGCAAGGCCCTGATCCAGACAGTTGCTTTCATGCACATCCCCACTCCATCCCAAATAGCCTCTCATGCGTGGGCATTTTGGTGGCAGCCCTGAAGCTCCCACCTGGCTTGCAGTCTCCTTGACTTCTAGGGCCCAGAGGGAGCTATAGGGTCAGCCAGAAACCCAGTGTCAGACACCAGGCTGAGGAGTACTGCTCTGATGAGGAATGGTTAGAGCCTCCCCCTCCCCCTGCTCCTGACCAGGATCCTGAAGCTGCCCAGGAGCAGTGGAGCAGTATAGATTTGGAACAGTGGTTTGCAGAGGGGCATAGTTCTGAAGACAAAAGTTGGGAAGAACTGGGGGGTGAACAGCAAAGCAAAGAAGGGGAAGAGAGAGAGAGAGCTAACAGACTCTCTCTCGCCAGAAAGTGTCCAGCCTATCAGTCCAAGGTCACGTAGAGCAGATAAGGTGGCTACACAAGAAGCACAGTGGTTGTGAGATCAGGTTGCAAGGCGCGGAAGTGACCAGGAGCAGAAGTGGGTGGAAACCTTAATTGGGAGCACCTTCATTCCGAGAATGGCTGCTTTTTTCTTTTGCTGTGATCATTAAAGACTCTTTAAATGGTAAGGGACTCTTTTCGTTGTGTCCTGCTTATCTACAGCCAAAGGGGGGGGGAGAAGCCAAGGCCCCACAGCCTGACACCCAGGCAGCCGGTGCACTGATGCGGTGACCCCTAGCCCTGCTCCAAAGACCCTTTAGGGTCCCTGGCAGCGTGGCGATCTGCTGCGGAAGGAGTAGCCTTCATCCTCTTCCAAAGCGAAGTCAGGTTCCAAATCTGGCCACGGTCAGGGCTGAACCCTTTGGCAAGATGGCAGTCCTTGCGAAAGGTATGAACTCGCAAAACAGAAGGTCATTTTATCCACCTCTTCATGCACACCACCAAAACGCCAAAGTATCTGCCACAACTGAAAAACAGCGGAGAGTGGGGAGAGACCCCAATTTTGCATCTCTGTGTCTTCTTGCTTTTCCTGCGCCATCATTTCCACCTTTGACCGGTGTTGCGGGGGGCAGGGAGGCTGCGTCTGCCAGAACTTTTATTTCCCAGTTTGTTTCCATCTCCCCCCCCCCCCTGCCTCTTGTCTTTCTCTCTCTCTCTCCCTCTCCCCTCCACACCCCCTGCTCCCCCTCACTTTCCTCCTCCTCCTCCTCCTCCTTGCCCCCCTTTCTCCTCTCGTTGGGCACCGTAATGCGGATCCAGTTTTCAGGTCATGTTTTCAGTAATAACCTTTAATGCAGCTGGCTGGGGTCCAAATTGTTGCTATGGTGCCGTGCGTGTAACTGATCAGATGGACTATGAAGTGTTAAGCTGCCTCGGGGGTGCACTCCCACATAAAGCTATCATTAATTTCTCTGAATTACACCAATTCCGGGACATTCTTTATGGACAGATAGTGAGGGAGACAGTTATATGACAGGACTTGCTGTGCTAAGCAGATGTGCCTGCTTTTCGGCTATTCTATGAATACTAAATGACTGCTCTAGAGAGCCTACATTACAGCACGGCTTTACTGCCAGACAGGAAAATGGCCGACCACGTGCCTCTCTGCCAAAAGGGGAGGGGAGGGCAGGGGTTTTTTTCGGGGGGGTCTTCAGAAGTCGACTTGCGTTCAGATGCCAACTTTGAGGGGATGAGCTGATGGGGAGAGGAGCAAAGAAATGGGGGGGGGGAATGCTCCCCCCAGAAGAACTTCAAGCAACCATGGGGTCATTAGCATATGTGAAGTCACTGAAATGCAGACAAATATTTAAAAAAAGTGCAGTGAAGCTTTTTAAAGGGAAAAGGAAAGGATGAAGGCAGGTGGCAGAAGACGAAAACAAACCTGTCGAGGTGGTTTAAAAACTGGCCAGGTGACAGCTCCAGTTTTGGGGTGTTGCTCTGATAGGGCTGCATGTTCTTCCCCCTCACAATCACCTTCTCGTTCTTTCCCTCCTTCCCCCAAATTTCACTCATCTTCCCTAAAAGCTGTCCCTAATGGAGGACGGAAGGGCTAAAGGTGGTATTTAGGCAAGGTTAGGATTTATCAATGGTGGAAGAGTCCCAGAGCAGTACACTGGTACCTCGGGTTACGCTTCAGGTTACAGACTCTGCTAACCCAGAAATAGTACCTCGGCTTAAGAGCTTTGCTTCAGGATGAGAACAGAAATCGTGCGGCGGCAGCGGGAGGCCCCATTAGCTAAAGTGGTGCTTCAGATTAAGAACAGTTTCAGGTTAAGAACGGACCTCCAGAATGAATTAAGTACTTAACCCGAGGTACCATTGTAAAGGGATGAGGTAGCTGCAGAGAAACACAGGATGTTGTTTATCATCAGTGGGAATTGGAGAAGTTAAGGGCAGCCATCATGACACCACACTGTTTCGACTCCCATGTCTGTCTTGAGATGCTGGGTGCTTCCAGACTGTCGCTACGGTATTTTAGGGGGGGGGGTTCCAAACTTCCCTTTGTCCCATGATTTCTTCCAGTTGCCCTCTGATTCCTAGGAATGGGTCTGAGAGCCTTTTACTTTTGTCCTGCCATTTTCACCTGGAAAACCCATGGTTTACTGCTGGATCGGAACAAGCAACAATCCGCAGAAAACTCGATAGACAGTTGTTCTGATTCAGCACTAAACTGCGGGTTTTCCTGGGGAAAGCGGTGGGCCAAAGGAAACCTAGAAATCATGGGGCATACGGATTTTGCGCTGAGTCGCATGCCGGCAAATTCAGGTTGATTTGGAGCTCCTGCACAAAAACCACACTTTCCCCTCCAAACGGAGGCTTTTTGCAGGAAGGCCAAGAGATGGGTTAGTGTGCTGGAAAATGTGGGCTAGCGATTTCTGGTTGCCATGGCACAGAACCTCCCTGCAAAGCAATCAGAAGGACCACTCATCCTTTAGCCTCCCTGCCAACTTGGTGCAAACAAATCAGGAGAAATGTTCCATAAGCAGGTTGTGTGGGAGCGACCTCTGGGCAGCTGCAGTGACAAAAGGAGTGACATCATTTTATTTTAATTTTTCTATTTAACAAGTGCATTGCAGGGGGTTTGGACTAGGTAATATTTGACGTACCTTCCCATCTCTGCAATTGTAAGATTCTATGATTAGCCTTTTGTGTACAAACGCATTGATTTGCCGCTTCCTGCTGAAAGAGTATGTCATATTTCCATAAAAAGAAGTTGCAAAACTGACCAAACACCAAAAAAAAACACCACCAGTGTCTGAACTTGAGATCTCCTTTGAGCTTCAGGCCTCAAATGGCCCTCCATTCCTTCCCGATTGGCCCTGCTGGCATATGCTGAGGATGTACCTATGCCACACAGTATACTGCCTTCCCTCCCTACAGGAATCCTGGGAAATATTATCTGATGAAGGTGCCCAGAATTTGTTGTTGAATGTTACTGGCATACCGTCCAACTTTGGGAGACCCCAAACCCGGAAGTGTGTCTTCTGGGATGTACTATTGGGCAGGTCACATGACCCATGCCTCGCTCTCACCCCAAAATTGTGGCCCCAAAAAAGTGTTTTTGGGTGGCAAGAGCACAGCATGAGAGTGCATGAGATTGTGGCACCCAAAATGGCCGTTGTAGTCTCGCACAAAGACACAATGTCGTGTTTTTCCTGGGACACTTGGCAGGTATGTACTAGCCTCCCCGCTCCTTGCCCCCTACCTACTTGTCAAAGAACCAAAGTTCCCAGCATTCCCCAGGGCAAGGGGTCGATTGTTAAACTGGCTGAACTCTGTGTAATGCAGATATACCCCCATCTTCAACAGGGTTATTGTTCCACCAGCACTAGAGAGCCAGGGTGATGCAGTGATGGCCTGGGAGATTGGGGTTCAAATCCCCTTGTGGCCATGAAGTTCGCAAGTTGATCTTCATGTGACTGTCTCTCAGCCACGATTCGGCTTGCCCCACCGCTTTCTCCCAGGAAAACCCGCTGCTTACCACTAAATCAGAACAAATGTCAATCAGCTTTTCTGCAGATTAATATTTGATTCGATTCAGCAGTAAGCAGAGGGCTGTCCTGGGAACAGAAGCAGGACGAATTAAAAACCACTCAGACCCGTGCCTAGAAACCTCTCAGACCCACGTTTTCTAGACACAGGACATACAGAAGTATGGCAGATCACCAGTGTTGAAGCAGTGATTCTTCAACATCAACTTCGTTGGACTGGTCATGTTGTGTGGATGCCTGATGATCGACTTCCAAAGCAACTTCTCTATTCCGAACTTAAAAATGGAAAGCATAATGCTGGTGGTCAACAAAAGAGGTTTAAAGACTCTCTCAAGGCAAATTTTTAAAAATGTAGTATAGGTAAAGGTAAAGGGACCCTTGACCATTAGGTCCAGTCGTGACCGACTCTGGGGTTGCAGCGCTCATCTCGCTTTATTGGCCGAGGAAGCTGGCATACAGCTTCCGGGTCATGTGGCCAGCAGGACTAAGCCGCTTCTGGCGAACCAGAGCAGTGCACGGAAACGCCATTTACCTTCCTGCTGGAGCAGTACCTATTGATCTACTTGCACTTTGACGTGCTTTCAAACTGCTAGGTTTGCAGGAGCAGGGACCGAACAACGGGAGCTCACCCCGTCGCAGGGATTCAAACCACCGACCTTCTCATCGGCAAGTCCTAGGCTCTGTGGTTTAACCCACAGCGCCACCTGCGTCCCTTGTAGTATAATGTAGTATAAACACCAGCAATTGGGAAACACTTGCCTGTGAGCGCTCCAATTGGAGAACAGCCTTTACCAAAGGTGTCATGGGCTTTGAAGACACTCGAACTCAGGACGCAAGGGAGAAACGTGCTAAGAGGAAGGCACGCTTGGCAAATCCACACCATGATCAACTCCCGCCCAGAAACCAATGTCCCCACTGTGGAAGTACGTGGATCCACAGTCTGGCCTCCACAGTCACTTACAGACTCATTGTTAAAACCATGTTTATGGAAGACAATTTTACTCGGCTACGAGTGATCGAAGAAGAAGAAGAAGAAGAAGAAGAAGAAGAAGAAGAAGAAGAAGAAAAAGAAGAAGAAGAAGAAGAAGAAGAAGAAGATACACCTCATAGGGTTGTTGTGAGGCCATTTGCCCGAGGTTTCCTTTTACACTGTTGCATTGTGGAACGGTGGCTTTTTGAGCGATTTTCTACCATGTTGTGCTGAATTTCACGCACATCAGCGAGCGTGGTGTGACACAGCAGCAGGCATCATGAGACATGTCATTACCCCTTTTGTGCATGTGCGCTTCTGTTCTCCCATAATTCACCCATGAAAGAGCTGTATGCTAGAATACCACCACCCCCTCCTCAGCTTCTGTCACATGGTGTGATCTGTGAAATTATAGTGCAAAACTCCCATGATCTTCCAGGTTTGCGGGTTGTAAACAGGGTTTTTTTCCTGGCAGAAAGGCAGAAATCAACTCCTCCTAGATTTCCAGAAGTGCCTCTTACACCCTGCGAAAGATCATGTAAGACGTGGACATTATCAGGTAAGGAAATGGAGTATTTCCTGAAGGCAACCTTGGTAAGAAAGCTCAAAGTGTCTTATGTGGAGGGGAAAGACCCCATTTGCTCTGTATGTTTTGGGAACTGGGTGACCTGCCACAGGCAGAGTGATGGGGGAGCTGGCCTCGAATGGGTAAAATGGGTTGAAATCAATACTCAGATGGTGATGGAAAAGGTAAATGGGAGCCCTTCCTGAAACACACAAATCCCACTCTTTGACCTTCCCCTGTTTTTTAAACATATCTTTGCACCCCACAAAGCATTCTAAAAAATGTAGCTAAGGGGCTGTCACAGAAGAGTTGGGGGCTGCCCGTCTTATAGCTTGAACAGTACTTAAAATGATTTCCTGGCTTTGCCAAACTTTTGTTTTTAACGTATACAGTGGTACCTCGAGTTAAGAACTTAATTATTTACAGAGGTCCGTTCTTAACCTGCAACTGTTCTTAACCTAAAGCACCACTTTAGCGAATGGGGCCTCCCGTTGCCGCCACACAATTTCTGTTCTCATCCTGAAGCAAAGTTCTTAACCCGAGGTACTATTTCTGGGTTCGCGGAGTCTGTAGCCTGAAGCATCTGTAACCCAAGGTACCACTGTAGTCTGATGTTCTTTTTCACCTGGATCCAAGAAGACCTTTTTCTCTTAAGAGAATTTATGATATCCCCCCCCACCACTGTTGAAAAAGAAAGTCACTTTTCAGAATCGTCTCTGAATATTCCTCACTATTCCCCCCCCCCCCGAAGGGCGCCATTTGTCACCCACAATGCCCCGGAACGATGCTAGGCCCAGGGCATTGTGGGTGGTGCAATGGTGACCAGGCTGCCAGCACAGTTGGTGAGGTCATAGAGGACAGGGCTTCTGACAGTTGGAGTACAATTTCCTGCAGAGTCTATGCCCCTCAGTGTAGACAATACTGAACTAGAAGGGCAGGTGGCCTGGCTCAATATAAGGAAGCTTTTTGTGTTTTCTGTTCCTCTGCAATGGCAAGGAAAAAACTAAATACCTAACTTTAGTGTTGGGGTGTGGGGAGAAGCTATTGATATGAGCCTGCTGAAGAATTTCTTCTTTCCCTGGAGAAAGTTGGTGAAATGGTCCCCCAATTTCAGGAGGCTCGTTTTACCAGACTACACATTATGGTCATGTAATAATAATAATAATAATAATAATAATAATAATAATACTTTTATTGTCAATGTACAGCCTGTGTACAATGAAATTAACCGAGCCTCCCTCTTCCCCACACAAACACTCAATCTCATTGCACTCTGTGTGCTTGTCGCACAACACACCAACCCCGAAAGTCAGTTGCACTATATTATTTTCCATTCAGCAGCCTAACAGCCCACGGATGGAAACTGTTTTTTAGCCTGTTGGCACGACTGATTATACTTCCATATCTCCTGCCCAAGGGTAGAAGATTAAAGAGCTGCTGGCTGGGTTGTGATTCATCCCTGAGAATTTTTCTCGCTCTCCTAAGGCAACGATCCCTTGCAATGTCATCTAGCAGGCCCATGATATCATGTGCTGTGTTCACCACCCTCTGTAAAGACTTTCTGTCCGTGGCTGTCAAGCCAATGTACCACACTGTGATACAATATGAGAGGACACTTTCTATTGTGGACCGGTAGAAGGGGGTCCTCAATTGTTGTTTAACATGTATGTGTATAGCTCCCTGTTAACATTTGGTTAAGGAATTCAGAGTTATCCTGTCCCCGCCCCTGAAAATGAGAGCCAATGAAATGGAATGGAGATAATGACTTCACATTCTATGTCACCCTTAATGAAAGATTGCCAGGCAGATTCAGGTGGAGAGATGGATTCGCAGCAGACACACATTCATCACTCATGTCCATGTGTCAGATGAGCCTGAAGCAGACAATTCCTGACCTCTTGTCGGACCTGGCAAGGAATACACACACACACACACACACCAATTCCACTGAAGGGGAAGGATAGTTGTGTGTGGACATGGTCTGAGGCAGGTGGGTGAGATGGCAGGATTTACAAAAAATAAATTTTATTTCTCCCTCCCCAGCAAAACAAAACAAACCTCTTCCTTCAATACAAACAAATCGAAAAGATATTTGGCTTGCTGTTTTTCCCCTGTAAAGGAAAGAGCTGGGGAGGGGGGGGAAACCTTCACCTGAATCTCTACCTTCCCTGAATAAGAAAACAATTAAAATTTCGTAAAAGAGCCTTGATGGGTCCCTGAGCTCCATTCAAAGTCATCGGGTCTCTGCCGCCGAAAGGCTGCGATGCACAGAGACTTATATATAGCTGGTAATTTACGTAAAGCAAGTCAGCAGATGGTTCAGCAATTTAGCAATTACCGGGTGTTAGAACATGTAGATCTCGGCTTTATGTAGAATTTTATTATTCCTAATTGTCTCACTTTTTCTTTTTTTTTTTACCTTTGGCTTTTTTTTTTTAAGGGAAAAAAAATCTTAAACAATTTCTGTGGCTTTTGGTCTCCTTTGCTGTTGCTGCTGCTTCTGTTCCTTCTTCAGATGAGGGGTTGGCTGAAGGAGGCTTTCCCAGGAGGATCTGGGGAAAATCCTTGTTTGTCTGGGGGGTGGGGTGGGTAAGAAGGGGCATTTAGTTACAAGGTTGTTGTTTTTTCAATTTGTCCTTAAGGATAAGTCACGTTAAAGGTGTAATCGTAAAAAATAATTGCCAGGCATAAAGCTTTCGCGAAAATGTTGTGCCCATTACAAATTGCCGTTGCTTTCTTATTGGGCTCTGGTGGCACCGTACGCTAATGCACTCAGCTATTTGCCTCGGGAGAGGCTGGGTTCAAATCCTGGGTAAGGTCACTCGCGAAATGGGCCCACAGGGCCTCAGCGCTGCTGCCGTAGAGGGCATTTGGCTGCTGCCTTTAACAGCCTGGTTCCATAGTAATTGGAAGGAGGACGGTCTATTTAGTTACAGCAAAGAAGACCAGAGAGGGAGGGGGACCCAAGAGGGCCTTAACACAGCTCCTCTGAACTTGTTGTGTCTCTGCCAACGCAGCGAGAAATTCAAGAGGAGAGAGAGAGAGAGAGAATGAACCCTCTGAGCAGGAAGTTCTTTGGCGCAGTTTGCCTGGCAATTTGGCACATGGTCGCTTGATGCCCATGTGCTAAGGAACAACCCTAACCTTCCTCAAGGAGGTACAGTCGTACCTCGGAAGTCGAACGCCTTGCGAGACGAACATTTTGGCTCCCGAACTCCACAAACCTGGAAGTGATTGTTCCAGTTTGCGAACGTTCTTTGGAACCCGAATGTCCATCGCGGCTTCTGTGGCTTCTGATTGGCTACAGGAGCAGCCAATCCTGCAGCCAATCAGAAGCCGTGCCTTGGTTCCTGAGTGTTTTGGAAGTCGAACGGACTTCCGGAACGGATTCTGTTCAACTTCCGAGGTACGGCTGTACTTTGCTCCAGGGCCAAATCAGTGGGGTTAGGGAGGAGGCAGGTGGGTTGGGCCCTCAATAGTTAAGTGACAGCCTGGAAGCCTGGACTCACCGAGCACCTAGGGGAGGAATTTGATTCAGCCAAATTTCCTCAGATCCGCACTTTCTGAAAAAATGTACGAACCGAAACAAAGCCAGCCTTCAAAATTCGCAGTTATCTGAATTTTGTAGCACAATTATCCAGCCAAGCAACAACTACAAAATTGTATATATTTGGGAGAAATGTGCAGAAAAAGTGAATATATTTGAGAAAATAACGTGAAAATGCATTAGATCATAATGGTCAAAACTACAGACAGAAATGTGTTTGTAAGTCACGAGGATTAGCAAACAAAAATTGCTGCAAAAAAGTGGGCATCTGAATTTAATATTGGAAAAATGAGAACCAAATTAACATATCCTTCCATCACTAGTGTGGTGAGAGAGACAAAGGCAGCCAGTAAAAGAGGATGCATTGGTGGGGGCCACAATCTGCCTCCCCTGAATCTCACCCCCCCTCCCCAAAATGGTACTCCCCATTTTGTGGCCTGAAAATTGGCTGGAAAACCAGAGGAGTGGGATTAAAGCCCAACTCAACAAAAGCAAACTTTTGGAAAGTGGGGACTGAAGTGCCTACCAAATTTTGCAAAAAATATCAGGTTGAACTTGGAGACTTCTCAGATGCTTTTACCATTCACATCTGACAGAAGTAAACTAGATTTCAGTTGGACCGAAGAAATGGTTGGGTTGTATTTTCAGCTGTACCACAGTGTCATTTACATTTTGAAGATTTTGAAGTGTTGAGCTACCGTTATGGGACATGTTGGGCAATTTCCAAGATGGTTTGCTGCATCAATAGACAACAGACATGACAAGTGGCACTGCATCAGGGATGGTGTCAGAGAATGCTTATGGAAAAGAACCCTAGATCAAATTTACTTGCAAAAAAAAAATCATAACTCAAATCTCCTCCAATTCCATAATCCATCTTTCCTCAAAAAGTCAAAGTAAAACTGGGAAATGTTCACATTTTAGAAAGTTACCTCTGAATTCTGAAGTTGTAACAAATTTCAAATTTGTGTGAATTTTTTTCTTTAATGGTCCTCATGATTTTTTTAAAAAAGATTAATCCCATAGATAAAATCATCCCCTTCATTGTATCAGTTGACTTGTTACTAACATGGGGAGCTGGTGGCAGTCAGGGGGTGAGGACCATGTATGCTCTTCAAAGGAAGAACAGGACACAAAATGGGATGATGAAGACACAGGGAATCTTGGTTCAAGGAAACGAAGATCTGGGTCAGTTCTGAGCATCCTTCTTTGTTGTCGGGTCTGAAGGACTAAGATTCAGGTGGTCCGACAAAGGATGATGAGATCTGTGGTCCAGGAACATCTGGGAAGATTCCCCACCCCTTTTTCCTGTTGTTGTTTAGTCGTTTAGTCGTGTCCGACTCTTCGTGACCCCATGGGCCAGAGGACGCCAGGCACTCCTGTCTTCCACTGCCTCCCGCAGTTTGGTCAAACTCATGCTGGTAGCTTCGAGAACACTGTCCAACCATCTTGTCCTCTGTCGTCCCCTTCTCCTTGTGCCCTCCTTCTTTCCCAGCATCAGGGTCTTTTCCAGGGAGTCTTCTCTTCTCATGAGGTGGCCAAAGTACTGGAGCCTCAGCTTCAGGATCTGTCCTTCCAGTGAGCACTCAGGGCCGATTTCCTTAAGAATGGATAGGTTTGATCTTCTTGCAGTCCATGGGACTCTCAAGAGTCTCCTCCAGCACCGTAATTTTTCCTAGCACATAGCAATAGCATCAGCCAGGATGCTCCATGAATAAGGACCTGCAACATCAGGACTTTTTTGCTTCTGCCTCTTTAATCTCCCCTTCGGGTCCTTTCTCCAAGCTTCCTTCTCTCCCTTGATGTTGCTCACCTTACCCTTGGCCACGCTTGGCCTTGACACCCAGTCAATTTTTTTGTAAGCTTCACAACAAGGGATTCAGCAAGGAGACACGGCAAGGTCATCCAGCAATGTCGTTTTTAACAACATCAACATACATGAGAGCTCTTAAGCAATGCAGGCGGCGGCTTTAATGGGATGATCAACAGAAGCATATGTACAATTTAAAAGAATAATGGAGAAGCTACAGCTTTTGACTACTGAAAAGGCGTCACTAGTATTCCAGCAGGAATGGATTGTAGTTCATCAAGCTGTAATCCTAACCTTTGGGGAAATGGAACATTTGTCCCCAAGCCAACGCCATGAGGTGTGCCCTCCTGACTGCCCTTCATGTGTTGAGCTGTGACTGAATGGGGAAGGCCAAATTTAGACAAAGGGGCTAAATAAGGCAGCTAACACCAATAGTATTCTTCTTCTTCTCTGGCGATCACTCGTAGCCGAGTAAGATTGTCTTCCATAAACACGGTTTTAACAATGAGCCCATAAGTGACTGTGGAGGCCAATTCTGGATCCACACGTCCTTCCACAGTTGGTTTCCGGGCGGGAGTTGATCACAGTGTGGATTTGCCAAGCGTGCCTTTCCTCTTAGCATGTTTCTCCCTTGCGTCCTGAGTTCTAGTGTCTTCAAAACCCATGACACCTTTGGTAAAGGCTGTTCTCCATTCGGAGCGCTCACAGGCCCGTGTTTCCCAGTTGTCAGTGTTTATACTACATTTTTTCAGATTTGCCTTGAGAAAGTCTTTAAACCTCTTTTGTTGACCACCAGCATTACGCTTTCCGTTTTTATGTGCTCTAATAGTATTAGCACTGAGGCATCATTTGAGCCAGGACTCATCAAGTCTTTGCTGACATGGGTGTTTGTTTGTTTTTCATCTTTCATCTTGTTATTTATTATGGGTTGTTGTTGTTGTTGAAACCCAGCCCTGATATGTGTCAAGTAACCATTTCAAACTGAGAATGCTTCTGAGCAGAAGTCAAGGCAGTGATGATACACTGGGCTAGAGATTTTGGATATAATGTTCAAATTTCATCTTGGGAAAAGTTATGGAAAGAGGAAATAAAATTTACTGCATGCTGTTCGCTGAAAGAAAATTATATGAAAATGATGTATCGTTGGTATCTAACACTGAGTAAAATTGTGAAAATGTATAAAACTAGTTCAGATCTGTGTTGGAAATGCAAAGCGAAGGCGGGTACTTTTTACCATATGTGGTGGACTTGCACACTGGTAAAAGCTTTCTGGGAAACGATACATAATGAATTAAAGAAACTGTTTAAAAACACATTTGTTAAAAAAACCAGAAGCATTTTTGTTAGGTGAAGAGATACCAAAAGAGGATAAAAGACTTTTTATGTAAGCAGCGACAGCAGTGAGAATGCTTCTAGCCCAGAGATGGAAGGAAAAGTACCAACAAAAGAAGAATGGCAGACGAAACTGATGGAGTATGGAGAGATGGCGAAACCGACAGGGAAGATCAGAAACCAGGAAGATCAAGTATTCTTAAAAGACTGGAGTAAATTCTTAATTTATTTAAAAGACCATTGTAAATAGTGAAAATCACTGGCAGGGATGTAATGACACTTGTAATGTGGAACTAAGTATGGGAACTATAGATATTTATCAGAAGGATAAAGGGAAAAGATACAGAAAACTTTATCTTGAATATGGAACCCACGGAGGGAGGGAAGTAGGTCTGAAGGTTCAATAGAAACTTTTATTTTAATGTTTTGAAATGGTTAAAGTTAAAATGTATAAAATTTTGTAAAAACAATAAAAATGTTATTTAAAAAAGAGAGAGAGTGAATGCTTCTGAGCATATACAAGATTCATATCCCTCCCTGGTCATTACCAACTCAAGACTTTGTGGGGTGATCAGTGACGTGGGTTTTCCGGGAAATTTTCTGATGCAAATTTCTGTAAAAGTTTCCGAAGCCACAGAAAAGGATCCAATCTGTCATGTGTTGTTTACTTGTATTTAGTAAACATCTCTTTAAAACGTTGGAACTGATAAGCTTGCCCAGTATTTATTTGCAATTGACATCCGCAATGAACTTAAGGAATGGATTCTTTTTTCCCCGTGGAAATAAATAAAGCACTGGAAATGTTTCCATTTTTCCTGGGGGGTTGAAGGCAAGAAAGCTTTCTGTTCTGTCTGATTTCCGGGCAAATGTTGTTCTGGAGAGGTCAGATCCAAGCAAGATAATTTGTGTGGCCTCAGTTTTAGAAAGCCACTCCCGACATAAGGAGGGGGGGTTGCGGGCTCACGCCCCCATCTACATCTTCGCGGGGCTGGCTGCAGCCCCGCGGGACTCAGGGATTCCCGGGTTCATTAATATTCATCACTCACTGCGCTAGCCAATCAGCTGGCGGTGGGGGCGGGCTTACTAGGGGGCATTTAAGGTCGGGGCAGCCCTTGCTCGCCCCTTTCTTTCCTTTCAGCAGCTGCGGTTTCCCACCCACCCACCCTCTAGGTTTGCATTTGGACTTTGCTATGGGCTTCGGCTGGTCACCGCAAGGGGCCTGGTAGGATTTTTTCCATTTGGCTAATTGGCTGTATTTTGGAAGCCACTTGGTTTTTTCGCCTACCTCGTAGCAAAACGTCACAACACCTTTGGTTTTGGCGGTTAGGCATTGGCAGGGGTATTGTTATGCAAATGAGTTGGGGGGAGGAACGCCATCACCTCCCCCAAATCTTGAAGGGTAGTTCATTAAAGGACTCTGGGGGGGCGTCGCCTCATCCAAAACCTATGGAGGCTAGGGCCTAAAGCGCGCTCCCGAGCGGTAACCCCTTGGGGAGTGCCTAAGGATGTGCATCTCGGGGGCTCCCCCTGTTGGTGCTTAACCCTTCCCGGTTTTATACCAGTTAGTCTGATAGGGCCAATGCCTAAAGCCAATACCACTCTTACATGTAATCAATAAAGTTGTGGCCATTTTTCACCCATTAACCTAAATTCTGGTGTACGGTGTCTTTATTTATTCCATCTGTGGGAGGGGGCAGGAATCGCCACGCAAGCAAGAACCTTTGTGCAACACAGTATTGCTGACATCCAGTGTGTAGAAAACCTGTTCTTCTCCTTCTCTGTCCAACCGGCTTCTCTCTTTTCCCTTATCCTTTTACTCTCACACCATGTCTAGTTCCTGGCTCCAACTTTACCCTTCCTACCCCTCTCCAGGGGCATATGACTTGACTCACTTGCTCGAGTCCTTTGGAGCTATTTATTCATTAGATTTCTTTCCCACCCTTCCCCCCAAAGGAGTCCAGGGCAGCAAACACCAATGTCATAAAACAATGTGTTTTAAATTAAAACACAACATATTATGAAAGATCTAAAAACATCAAGAACAAGTAAAAACATGTAAAAGCGCCAGCCTCTGTCTCATCTGGGAGGTAGACTCAAGGTTTCTTTCCTCCAGCCCTTTTCTGTTTAATTAGCGTTTTAAAACCCTAATTAAATAGTAGTCCCATCCCTAAACTTAATTGCAACTGGATCCGAGGCAGGGGCAAAGTGGGGGCGGTCACCAGGTTATTACACTGTGAGCAAACTGAGACCCCTTGAGTCAGAGCCGTGGGGCAGATTGGGCAAATGTCTACACATGCTTATTTAACAATTTGATTCCTCATTGTGTACTTTATTTGTAGCCTGTTTCACGACGTGGACGCAAAACTTATACACACAATTTTATCCTCGTCCTATACTACAATAAATATGGAAGCATGGATCTGATCATAATCCCAGGCATGCACACTGGTTGTTCAGTGGGCAGTGAGGCTGCAATTTAACAAACCGAAAGAATGTCAGTTTGCCGGCCATGCAGGTCAATGTTGCCAGCTTTACAGGTGAACTTGAACCGTTTGCGCTGTTGGTTTCAGCCATTGAGTGGCAGGTAGCTGGGAAAGGGCTGTAGCTCAGTGGTTGGGCATCTGCCTTGCATGCAGAAGGTACCAGGTTCGATCCCAACCATCTCCAGATGGTGTTGTGAAAGACTCCTGCCTGAAACCATGGAGAATTGCTGTCGATCAGTGTAAGCAATGCATACAGATGGAGCAATGAGTCTGACCCAGTATAAGACTGCTTGCTCCTAAAGCTGAGTAGACAGCCAGGGCACCTTCTCAAGTCTTGTAGCCACAGTGGTTCCCTGCAGCACCTGCCCTTAAATTCAGGCCTGGCCTGTTGCATGCAGCTGCATGGAACAGGAAGGTTCACTGCAACGCTGCGAGTTTCTGCTAAAGAACTCTCTTGCAAAGAAACTTCTGGTTCTCCTCTTACGTAGCCAGAGATTGATGGAAGAACTTTCACACGGTTTGCAGATTGATGGAGCCAGTTCCAGGAAAACAATTGCAGGTTGATGGCTCAGGGCTTCGCTCGGAGCCTTACCCTCTGGTCTCCGCAGCAAAGATTTAATTCCTCCAGCTGGCAAAGAGGGGCCAGATGGGCAGGGCCAACAACCTTTCCCTCCCTGGCTTCAGCTGGTGCAGGACCTGCCCAATCCGAGCTGCCAAGATCCGACACTTTGCCCCTTGACTTCCTCTGACAGATGGGACAGACTTTTCCAAGACTGGCATGCTACTTGCCAGAGGAGGGGGGAAGCCATTAACCCCGAGGAAGCACCAAGATTTCATTTCTCCAGATGGCAAAGAACTGCCAGCTGGGCAAAGCCAGCAACCTTTCCTCGGATTTATTGCTCTTGGGGCCAGATCTTCCTCCCCCAGCTGCCCTCTGATCCGAGCTGCCAAGATCCAATGCTTTGCCCCCTTGCCTTCTCGTGACAGATGGGATGGCCCTTTTGGAGAACAGCATAATGTCCCTTCAGCGCATGCCAGAATCTACACATGCACGCACAGACAGAAGAGATCCTATTCATGAAATGACTTTGAGATCCCTCAATCAAAGATAGAAACTCAGGATGAGCAAAGTTTGCTCAGAAGGTGAGCTTCGCCCATCCATCCCCAAGTAGACAGGGCAAAGGTAGGTTTGGATCCTGCCGTCAGGGCAGGTCATGAACTAAGATATGCAAAGGACTATGGATACAGATACACCACAGGTGGGGAGACTCAGGCTCCAGGGCCAAATAAGCCCTCCAGACCCCTCTGATCTTGCCTTCAGCACTCTCCATTGTCAGGAGTGAGCCAACAGTAATTCACACCGTGTGTGTTGAAGTTAGCTCTTTATTAGCTAAAACCTGATTTGCACAGGAGTGTCAGGCCT
Organism: Podarcis siculus; assembly: GCA_034642415.1. NCBI lineage: Eukaryota > Metazoa > Chordata > Lepidosauria > Squamata > Lacertidae > Podarcis > Podarcis siculus. The sequence continues at coordinate 949,449 of JAXCMG010000064.1, read as the reverse complement.
AATGAGCACAGCAACCCATCTCCGGTAGGTCTTGCCCCTATGGAGCAGGTGCTGAGGCTGAAGGTCCCCCCCTCGCCAGGATTTCCCCCCCAAGCAATCGGAGACTGCATCTACGGGTCGACAATCTCTACTCCGCACTTTTCATGCCTCATCTGGTTCTGGGAGGCAAGTGGGGAGGGAAGCTTGTCACAGGAGGGGGAGACACTCGTGACTCTTTACCAGCCTGGTCCATCTCTGCCTCTTGGCCTCTCTCTTCCCACCCTCCTGTTTCAGCTTCTGCTTCTGATTCTGGACTTCTCTCTGCCAATGACTCTCCCAGCTCACTAAGACCTGTTACCTCTTCACCTTCTGAAACCTCCTCTTCCCAGTCTTTTCCCTCTTCTCCCTCTGACCACTCATTGTTGTTCTGCCACCACTCCCTGGGTTCTGAGCCTTCTTCCCCTGGGGGTTCCCCAGCTGGTTCCTCCCACCATTCCTCTGCATCCAACCAGTCCATGACACCGCTGTTCCTTCTCCCTAAGCCCTGTCCATCACTGGTCCTGCTCCACCCACTCAAGTGCTTTTGTATGGCTGGAATCTGTTCGTAAACTGCAAGGGCCTCTTGCTTGCATGGATAGAAGGGTGGGTGGATTTGGCAAGAGGGAGAGGAGAAAGAGGGGGGGCTAGAGAGGTGCATCTTGTATTTGTATGGCTGGAATGCAACCTATTTTACATATCCTTCGCTCTTCCCTCTTTTCCCTCTGGCCCTGCCCATCTCTGCCATGTGGCCCTCAGAAGGTTCCCCATGAAGGAATGTGGCCCTTGTTTCCCCATCACCCACACCACTACCCACTCGCCCTCCAGGATAGTGGAGACAACCCTGTTCACAAGTGACAAGTGTGCTGCTGTTCAAATCTAAGCATCCCACAAGTTCTATAACGATGGTTTTCTGGGAGAATAAGTTAAGGTTTGCAATGGTACAGGTCAGATTGCCAAAGGAACAACAGGAGTTTGAGAACGGCATCAGGGGTCCGACAAAAACTGAGATGTCTCAACAAATGGTGCAGTGCGGTGTGTCCCAGAGTTGGGTCTCCAGCTGCTGTTGGACTACAACTCCCATGATCCCTAGCTAGCAGGACCAGTGGTCAGGGATGATGGGAATTGTAGTCCAAAAACAGCTGAAGGCCGTTTGGGAAACACTGGTGTAGTGGTTAGAGTATGGAACTAGGACCTGGAAAACCATGGTTCAAATCCCTATTTGATCCTGGACCAGTCCCCCAGTGCTCAGTCTAACCTACCTCACAGGGCTGTTGTGCGCATAATATGGAGAAGGGGAGAGGGAACTTGAATGAAAGGTGGGGTGTGGATGTAATGACAAAATAATAAACAACCTTTTCTACTCAGAAATAAGTCCCACTGAAGTCAATGGGGCTCACTTCCAGGTAAGGGAGTTAGGCTTGCAGCCTTACTCATAGGCAATTGTGTTTCAGGTTGCGACCCGAGAGCCTGAAAACCTTTTGAGGATGTGCAGTGCGGGCTGGCAGGAACTCAGTACGCAGGAAATAAAAACTGTGCCTCTTGTGATACCAGCCCAGGAGATCCTGGAGGCAAAAGCTGGACTTCCGCCCTTCCAGAGGATGCTGAGGAGCAGTGTGATTAAGCAAGCCACTGACTGGATAATTGCGGACTGTGCATGGTGGCGCTCTCCATGTTGCTCGTTCAGCTGCAGCGGAGAGCCATTACCCGCCAGAGCGGCTCTGCAATAACACACCGAATCCCGGGGACAACAGCCACCATGTGCAGCCTGCAATTATCCAGTCAGTGGCTTGCTTAATCACCAGCTGCCCAAACAACATGGGGAGAACCAGGAGGCACAGAAGGACTCTGGAGTTCCAGAAAGGTGGCTCCTAACAAGGAACGAAAATTTCCCAAGCAGAGCCTAGCGAAGGCATTGGATTCCATGTCCTAGTCTCAGGTTCTGTGCTCTTGGTTGGAAGCACCAAAATAATAAAGGCATCTCTCAGACAGATGAGACATATTGTCATAATGTGAATAGCAACTGTCCAGTTTGGTCTTGGGTGGCTTTGAAAAAGGGTTGGACAAATTCACAGAAGACAAGGGTGGCTATGACCCATGATGAATATAATGTCTCTGAATAGCACTTGCTGGAAACCATAGGAGGGGAGCGTATTGTTGTGCTCATATCCTTGTGGGCTTCCCACAGGCATTTCTAATGAGAGGTTGGATCTGTCATGAATGCATTAGCTGAGATTCCTGCCTAATAATAATAATAACAATAATTTATTATTTATACCCCGCCCATCTGGCTGGGCTTCCTCAGCCACTCTGGGCGGCTTCCAACAAAACACTAAAATACTGTAATACATCAAACATTAAAAGCTTCCCTAAACAGGGCTGCCTTCAGATGTCTTCTAGAAGTCTGGTAGTTGTTGTTCTCTTTGACATCTGCTGGGAGGGCGTTCCGCAGGGAGGGTGCCACTACCGAGAAGGCCCTCTGCCTGGTTCCCTGTAACTTGGCTTCTCACAGTGAGGGAACCGACAGAAGGCCCTCGGTGCTGGACCTCAGTGTCCGGGTAGAACAATAGGGGTGGAGACGCTCCTTCAGATATACTGGACCTTGCAGGGGGTTGGACTAGATGACCACCAGGACCCCTTCCAGCTCTAGAGTTCTATGTTTCAGCGATCTGGTTGGTCACCGTGAAAACAGAATGCAGGGCTAGATGGGCCTGATCCGGCAAGTTTTTCTTACGCTTTTTATGGTCCTGTGAACATTTAGACTGGGTACACCTGACATTTTATTCTAGCATCAGTAGAGACTGAGTACTTGAGGGTTTTGTTTTGGTTTTAATTTAGTCTGCACACAATTTAGATCTACTGCATATTTTTTGCCCCTGAAAAGCACTTAGAATGGTACCTTGGGTTACATACACTTCAGGTTACAGATGCTTCAGATTACAGACTCCGCTAACCCAGAAATAGTACCTTGGGTTAAGAACTTTGCTTCAGGATGAGAACGGAAATCGTGCTCCGGTGGTGTGGCAGCAGCAGGAGGCCCCATTAGCTAAAGTGGTGCTTCAGGTTAAGAACAGTTCCAGGTTAAGAACGGGCCTTTGGAACGAATGAAGTATGTACCACTGTATTGAGAAACTGGCTTCATTCCAAAAATAAAAACTCAATTTGAAAATGGATGTAGGTAACTCTGGCAATGGGTGAGGGGCTATATCTACACCTGTCCAATAACATTGTGGGTGGGCATATAGCAAGATCACAATCCCCACTTCCTACTTCATTCACCCGAGATGTGCGTAGGGAAGAAAAAGGTGTGGGTAACCTAATCGGGGGTGGGGCAGGTTTTCAAATGCTATCAAATGGCCATACCCACCCAGAAGTGTACCTAGAAGGTGGCCCCCACAAAGGGCCCAAAAATCACACCTCTCCACTCTGGTTAGGCATCTGCCCACCCATCCAGGTGTTCCCTGGGCCACTCCTCTGCTGCCCTGGGTGGCTGGGCAAAACACACAGGTGCCTCAATATGCCTCTGGTCACTGGTAGAACTTTTGGAGTTTCTCATCCATGGTCTCTTCTGGTTTCAGAGCCACCGATACATCTTGCCAAGGGTGCAAGAGAGGCTAGATATGTCTCTGTACTCACTCTTGCAGATAGCAGGATCTAGAATCAATCTAGATTGAAAGCAGCATGTTGAGGATGCGGGCGGACCACTTCAGATTGAGGAACAACTACATTTTTGTGCTGCAAATAGGTTACTGTGTATGCAAGATGACTTTGAAGGAAGTACTTCTGAGTTCAACATGTACAAGGATGGGGAGGGGCATCCATTGACCTTGTTGGCTGAGGTTGATGGAAGCTGAAGTCCAGCAACAACATCTGAGGAGGACAAATGGTAGCCATCTTCAAATATCTCAAGGGCTGTCACATGAAGGGTAGGTTTCAGACACCAATGGCTTCAATTTACAATGAAGGAGATTCCAATTAAATATACAGGAAAACTTTTGTTTGATAGTGGAATGGTCTCCCTCTGGAGGTTGTAGACTCTCCTTCCATGGAGGTTTTTAAGCAGAGTTGATGGACAGCTGTCATGGATGCTTCAGTTGAGATTCCTGCATTGAAGGGGGTTGAACTTGATGGACCTTGCAGTCCCTTCCAATTCTACAATTCTATGATTTCACAAAGAGCCACTTGTTCCCTACCTCTGGCACAAGGTTATGACCAACAGTAGATTTGACTGTGAGCCTAAGCCATTTTTCTGGGAGTCAGCCATACCAAATTCAGTAGGACTTACTTCTGAGCAATACATGTATGAGAGTATGTTTCTCAGTTATTTTATATCTCAGGCCCAAAGTGGTTCAGTTTCTACTGTGGGACTGCATAATGTCCTTTTCAGAATCATTATCTGGACTCCTTCCCCAATCCCTGCTGAAAGCAGAGAGTCAATACATCTGTGTCAAATAATTTGGTTTATCCGTATCATCCTATTGAAGAGCTATTAAAAGCTAAAACACTCTCCTGTTGTCATATTTTATTTAGCGGTTTGTTTGTTTTGATTTATATCCCACTCAGGGCAGCAGATCTGAATTGTACAGCAGTGTCCACATCCTTAAAGGACTCTCAATAAATAAAATGTCCCCATAAATATATGCAGGAGTAGAGAACGCAAGGGGGTGGTAACAGGAGCAGGGGAGGGAAAGAGAATTTTGTAATGTTGATTTCAGAAAAGGAAAAAGCTTTCCAACACACAAAGCAGTAAGCAGCAGCAACAACAAAAAATAGATATTTACTCCACTGTTCTTATTAATCTATGACAAGTTGTGCACATTTTTCTCTAAAGCTTATGTTAATTCAACTGCAGGAATGTTGGGCAGGTGCACAGGCACCGGGGGTGGACAGTGAACATGCCCACAACGCTAGCCCAGCCCTTGCCGCTGACACCGCAAAGAGGCTCAGGGCTGGCAGAGCAGCATGAGCAGTGCCCCCCACAAAAATATGTCCAAGGCCATTGCCCCAGCATTCCCCATCACCACGCTATGCCCCTGCATTGAAGGAATAAGTACCTGTTGAGAATAAGGTTACTTTGAAGAAGTTTGGATGTACAGTGGTACCTTGGTTTAAGAACAGCTTAGTTTATGAACAACTTGAAGTAAGAACGCTGCAAACCCGGAAGGAGGTGTTTTGGTTTGTGAACTTTGCCTTGGAAACAGAACATGTTCCGCTTCCTGTTGAGTGTGTTCCATTTGTAAATTGAGTCCCCCGCTACTATGGGAAAGCACGCCTTGGTTTAAGAATGCTTTGGTTTAAGAACGGACTTCCGGAATGGATTAAGTTTGTAAACCAAGGTACCCCTGTAACGGGCTACAAAATATTAGATGAAGGTGGCTTTTGCTAGAGAGAACACCAGTCTGCTGCCCAGTAAATATCAGGTCACACCTATCCTCTCAGTACAATAATCGTGGCTGATCCCAAATGTTGCCGTGGTTTGCGATAAGAGCTCGTAGGAAGAAATGGGTCTCTAAACTCACTGCAACCGACATGACCATAATATTAGCTCATTTGAGTGGGAGGGCCCATCTGCTGCACTCTCCCTGACACCTCAGTGCAGGTCAACTGGCCTCTAGTTTGATGGAATCTGTAACTTCGTACAAGAAGGAGCTTGTGAAGATGCGCAGCCATCGCCAGCAAGCCTTTGCACTGCAGCAAAGCCTGGCTCACTATGGCATGGGTCCCATCTGGCTTTCGCCACACTCACACACAGCCTGGCCAAACAGGGCCGTCTGCTCAGACCAGCTGGCCCCAAACAAGGAGGTGCCAGCAATGTGGCAGTGTGATGGAGCCTTTTGAATTCCCCCCCTGCAGATGCCTTCAGTGATACCAGCCAAGCATCCATGTAGGCAATGCGCATGGTGAGGTTCAGATGGAAAATAGCTACCATGTGGCCCAGCCATACTTTCTCTGGGCAAGTCACTCAGGGAGGAGATCACATGGTAAATTCGTGTTCAGACTGTAAGTTGCATGTTTGAATGCTCCTGTGTCGGGGAGGGGAAACCCTGCATTGAGAAAACTAGTGTTTTAGGGAGAAGGCTCAGCCAGAACTTTGATTCCTAACATCCAGTGCAGGGAAATTAGTTGCAGACCCTCCACGTGTCCCTATTTTCCAGGGACACTCCTGGATTTACAGATGCCATCCCAGTTTCTGATTTGATCCCGGAATGTCCCGCTTCCCCTATTTTCATTGGAGAAATGTTGGAGAGTATGGTTATGCAATCCCTGAGCCAAGGAGATAAGTAACTATACAACCTTTTGAAACTGCTGAAGGCAGTCCTGTAAAGGGAAGCTTTTTATGGTTTGATGTTTTAGTATGTTGACGCTGTGGTGTAAACCACTGAACCTTGGGCTTGCTGATCGGAAGGTCGGCGGTTTGAATCCCCGCGACAAGGTGAGCTCCCGTTCTTTGGTCCCAGCTCCTGCCAACCTAGCAGTTCAAAAGCACATCAAAGTGCAAGTAGATAAGTAGGTACCACTCTGGCAGGAAGGTAAACAGCATTTCTGTGCGCTGCTCTGGTCTATGAGAGCCAGTGTGGTGTAGTGGTTAAGAGCGGTAGACTTGTAATCTGGGGAACCGGGTTCGCGTCTCTGCTCCTCCACATGCAGCTGCTGGGTGACCTTGGGCCAGTCACACTTCTTTGAAGTCTCTCAGCCCCACTCACCTCACAGAGTGTTTGTTGTGGGGGGGGGAGGGAAAGGAGATTGTTAGGCGCTTTGAGACTCCTGAAGGGGAAGGAAAGGCGGGATATCAAATCCAAACTCTTCTTCTTCTTCTTTTGCCAGAAGTGGCTTAGTCATGCTGGCCACATGACCCGGAAGCTGTAAGCTGGCTCCCTCGGCCAATAAAGCGAGATGAGCGCCGCAACCCCAGAGTCAGCCACGACTGGACCTAATGGTCAGGGGTCCCTTTACCTTTACTTTTAAGTGGGTGAAGGTATTAGATGGGTGGAGATCTTTAGATCTTTGCACCCCGGTGCCACATATGCTAAAGACGGCCCTGCAGGTGTGGTGTTGGTGAGCCCCGGTTTCCCATTATCTGTGAATCCATCAACTTAACTATGGTTCATTTACTGCCAACAAACCACAATCTGAAACCATGGTTTGTTGTTGACTTATGAACCTTGGTTTTAAGTATATGGCTTCCAGGAATTCCCAGAGTTCCCCGTGAAGAGGGATTGATTGTTAAGCCACCCTGAGAGCTGCAGCTCTATGACAGGAATAGGGGTCTACTATCAGTTCTCAGTGCCCTTAGCAAACTACAACTCCCAGAACAGACCTCTAGTCCCAAGGAGTTTATAGTAGCAAAGGAAGAGGGAGGCAAAAGTGATGGGATGAATGTGAGCAAGACCCAACCATAAATACATACAGTAATCCCACAACTTAAGTGGGGGTTATATTCCAGGGACCATGCCTAAAGCGAAAATCGTGTATAGTCAAAACCCACTGAGTTCAATGGTGTGTGAGATCGCCAAAGTCATTTTTCCCCAGACCCCTGTACACTTTTTTTAAAAAAAATTGCCACGCATGTGAAGCTAAACGTGCACAAATTAAATGCACATAAGTTGTGGGCTAACTGTATATATTTGAGATGGGGGTGCAGGAGATGGGGGTGTTGTTGTTGCTGCTGCTTAGTCGTTTAGTTGTGTCTGACACTGCATGACCCCATGGGCCAGAGCACGCCAGGCACTCCTGTCTTCAACTGCCTCCCACAGTTTAGTCAAACCCATGCTGGTAGCTTCAAGAACACTGTCCAACCATCTCGTATTAGTTCAGTTTAAATATCAGGGTTGCATTTCCAGGTTTCCTCATTCTGTATGACGTGAAGAACGAGAAAAACAGTAAATCAAATCCTTTAACTCGCCTCAGTAACAAATTGAAGACAGGCAGAGATGATAGATAGATGATAGATGATAGATAGATGATAGATAGATAGATGATAGATAGATAGATAGATAGATGATAGATAGATAGATAGATAGATGATAGATAGATAGATAGATAGATAAATAGATAGATAGATAGATAGATAGATAGATAGATGATAGATAATAGATAATAGATGATAGATAGAGTAAGATGATAGATAGATAGATGATAGATAGATAGATGATAGATAGATGATGATAGATAGATAGATAGATAGATGATATAGATAGATGATAGATAGATAGATAGATGATAGATAGATAGATAGATAGATAGATTAGATGATAGATGATAGATAGATAGATAGAGATAGAGATAGATAGATAGATAGATAGATGATAGATAGATAGATAGATAGATAGATAGATAGATAGATAGATGATAGATAGATGATAGATGATAGATGATAGATGATAGATGATAGATGATAGATGATAGATAAATAGATAGATAGATAGATAGATATAGATAGATATAGATAGATGATAGATGATAGATAGATAGATAGATAGATAGATAGATAGATAGATAGATGATAGAGAGATAGAGAGATAGTAGATAGATGATAGATAGATAGATGATAGATAGATTATAGATAGATGATAGATAGATAGATAGATAGATAGATAGATAGATAGATAGATATAGATAGATAGATGATAGATATAGATAGATAGATAGATAGATAGATAGATAGATAGATAGATAGATAAAGGTAAAGGTACCCCTGCCCGTACAGGCCAGTCTTGACAGACTCTGGGGTTGGTGCGCCCATCTCACTCTATAGGCCAGGGGCCAGCGCTGTCCAGAGACACTTCCGGGTCACGTGGCCAGCGTGACATCGCTGCTCTGGCGAGCCAGAGCCGCACACGGAAACGCCGTTTACCTTCCCGCTAGAAAGCGGTCCCTATTTATCTACTTGCACCCGGGGGTGCTTTCGAACTGCTAGGTTGGCAGGCGCTGGGACCGAGCAACGGGAGCGCACCCCGCCGCGGGGATTCGAACCGCCGACCTTTCGATCGGCAAGCCCTAGGAGCTGAGGCTTTTACCCACAGCGCCACCCGCGTCCCCAGATAGATAGATAGATAGATAGATATAGATAGATAGATAGATAGATAGATAGATAGATAGATAGATATAGACAGACAGACAGAAATAGATGATAGATAGATGCTGGATGAATACTGCACTGCCAAATGTTCTTCTGATGAGCATTTTCACTTTAAGCCCAGTGACTGGCAGGCTAGAGGAGGACAGGAGCAGCCTGGCGAGACGAGGCGAGCTGGCACTCAGTGCGGGGCTGGCCACAGAATGCTGAGCCAACAACCCCTTCTGTTCACTTTAGTGCCAGGCCTGGCATCAGAGGCACTAATGAGAGGCAGATGAGCCAGCCGGATCGAAGACTTAATTAGGTCCCTATCAAGCCGTGGTCTCTGTTTTTTAGCACTGCGCCGCGTCATCATCCTCCAAACGGCAGCCCCATCTACAGCATGCTGGGGCGCAGGAAAACATTTTTTATGTCCAAGTTACGACGCCCTCAGCCTACCCACCAGCGCATAGACGCACACACTCATGCACTCTCAGCACACATCCATGCGCTCCATGCTAGCCTGAAAGCTGCTGACATGGGGCTCTGCGGGATCTTAAAGCACTCTCTCAAGATACTCCAACTCCTGCTTAAAACCCAACAAGACTCTTGTTGCTTTTTACGGCATGAGGCCCCAAGCAGCTATAACAAGCAAAGGCTTATAGCGGCAGATATTTCTTGCTGTTTCTTCTCTTCCGCTGAGCAAAACCTGTGCAGCGCGCCGTCAGAACTAACTCTGGCCAAAGCACATAAGCAGGGTTGTGTCCTCTGGAGATCAGGCTTATGGGTCCAAAATGGTAGACCTCTCTGCCAGCGCCCACAAGGGTAGCAGCAGTGTTTGAAACTCCCATTGTTCTAGGTGCATTTTGCAACAGGGAATTTCATTAGCGCCAGTAGTTTCTGAGCTCTGTGCGCAGTACCGCGCCTGAGATTTCAGATTAAAACTGCAGAGTGGAATGAAAGGGGGACCTTTTTCTGCCTCCTCACTTCCAGCCACTCTCTGAAGAATGGAGAAGAGACCCTCTTAAAAATATTAGGGGGCTGGGCAGGGGAAGCATGGCTTTGGTTGTTGTTGTTTTGTTCTTTTTTGCAGTCTTCAGATGAGGACTAAACCATGTGAAAAAGGAACATAATACTTTTAGCTGCAGTTCACTCATTTTCAGCTTTGTATTCTTGTAAAGTGGACGCTCAGGTTGCGAATGTGATCCATGCGGGATGCACGTTCGCAACCCACAGCATTTGCAACCCGTGTCTACATGTCTGCGGGTTGCGATTCGGTGCTACTGCGCATGTGGAAAGCACGATTTAGCGCTTCTGCGCATGCACGACTGCCGAAACCCGGAAGTAACCCATTCCGGTACTTCCGGGTTTCGGCAGTCCGCAACGCGAAAAAAATGCAACCTGAAGCGGACGCAACATGACTGTACTAAAAAAGTGTGCCTAGACATTCTATTGTTGCACCCATAACCTAGGTTTAAGGTGCCATTTAGCTCCTAGCTCTCATATCTCAGTTTCTAACACTGGGTAGCAGCTCCTGCGCGATCATCTAGTCTGGATGCTTCTTCTAAGCGGTTCTGAAACAACAGGAGTGCTGTTTTTGTGCTGCCATTTCTGTTTAAAGCTGCAGGATGCTTCATAATGCTTCCCATCAGCCCATCTGCCTGACAGGAACCAGCAGGGTACTCATATGCCCCAGCATGGGCATAGCTGAGATTTATGTTAGGGGGACAGGATGACACCCACCCGTCATCATCCTCTGTCTGGCTCTGTCCAGCAGATTCAGAATGAAATGTCTCAACAACAGTTGTTTTAGATTACTTTCTTTTGACTGCAAGTGCTCAGAAAAATCTGTCTAAATCTTTCTACAATTCCTACTTTTAGTTAAGTGTTTCGATTTGTTTACTTGATGGGGGGCAGCTCCCCCCCAGCTATGTCCATGTGCCCCAGTGAGATTCAGGACAGAGTGCAGGGCACACCGGTTGTGTACTAAATTCTAACAACAAAATTCTGCATCAAGGTTCGCCTAAGCAGCAACATCCAAACACATTCTGCAATCTGCATAAATTCAGCCAATTAAACAGATTTGTGTTCGTTCCCTTTATTTTGTATGATTTTGCCATTGTTTTCCACATTATTCTGTTTTGAAGAGAGGTAAGGAACGCAGGTGGTGCTGTGGTCTAAACCACAGAGCCTAGGACTTGCCAATCAGAAGGTCGGCGGTTCAAATCCTTGTGAAGGGGTGAGCTCCCGTTGCTCGGTCCCTGCTCCTGCCAACCTAGCAGTTCAAAAGCACGTGCAAGTAAATAAATAGGTACCACTCCAGCAGGAAGGTAAACAGCGTTTCTGTGCGCTGCTCTGGTTCGCCATGCTGGCTACATGACCCGAAAGCTGTATGCCGGCTCCCTCGGCCAATAAAGTGAGATGAGCGCCACAACCCCAGAGTCGGCCACGACTGGACCTAATGGTCAGGGGTCCCTTTACCTTTAAGGGAGCCTCATATATACCGGTAAGCAGCTACTTCTTGAGCTTCATATATACCGGTAAGCAGCTACTTCTTGAGCTTTTAAGATTTCACCAGACATTACACACATGGACACACAAATACTTTTAAGTATATATTTGCAGGACTAGAAACTTGTTTTGTTTTTTGTTTTTAATGAAAACTGAGATCCCTGCAGTCAGTTAGTCTCATGGTTTATGGTATTTCTGCAATCCCACAAAATCACAGCATGAATAACCTGGCGCAGGAGTGGTAGCAGGGAGGAAAACAAGCACCTACCTAGCTAGGAGGACTGAAAAGCCCGTCAAGCCTATCCTCACCTTCAATACAGACAGAGTCATCTCTCTATCCCTTTGCACCCTCTAAATTTATGTGTGTGATGCCGGCCACAGCATGAGACAAACAGGCTGGGGATGCCTCTTGGAAAAGTCCTTGCAGAGCCACTTTTTTCAAGGAAGTAGCTGACAAGGCCTCCCTCTCGCCCCCACCTAGCAGTGCCGCCAATGTTTGGATTGGCTTTGCTTTCCTGCTTTAGTCAGCAGCCTATCTCCCTGACATTTTCCAGATGACATTTTTCCTGGCATGGAGACGGAGGAAGCTTAATTTTCTCCCTATCTTTTGTCAGGCTTCTATTAGGCATAGGAGCATGGATGACCTCGCTTCCTCCTCCTCCCCTCACTGTTGCTGGATTGGTAGCAATGGTAGCTCCCCTTCACAATAGCCAGAGAAAAGTATGAGGAGAAAGAAATGAACCCATCCTATGGGGTTAGGGCTAATAGAATGAGCATCAAACACTGATGCTGGGAGTCAGGTTGCTGTCAGTCATGATAAGGATAGGAGGGAAATCCTATTTGGCTCACATTTAAAGGTTAATCTACCTATTTGGCGCTTTCTGAAACACGACGTGAACTGAAGTGCAGGTGTCTTTCAAAATTCACACTTTTTTGCAATGCACTGCAAGTAACGGACACCAAAATATACCAAGGTGACATGTGCCTAGAATACGTATTAGTGGAAATAACTTTAAAATCATGTGTTATGTTGTTGTTGTTGTTGTTTAGTCATTTAGTTGTGTCTGACTCTTCGTGACCCCATGGACCAGAGCACGCCAGGCACTCCTGTCTTCCACGGCCTCCCACAGTTTGGTCAAACTCATGCTGGTAGCTTCGAGAACACTGTCCAACCATCTCGTCCTCTGTCATCCCCTTCTCCTTGTGCCCTCCATCTTTCCCAACATCAGGGTCTTTTCCAGGGAGTCTTCTCTTCTCATGATGTGGCCAAAGTATTGGAGCCTCAGCTTCATGATCTGTTCTTCCAGTGAGCACTCAGGACTGATTTCCTTCAGAATGGATCGGTTTGATCTTCTTGCAGTCCATGGGACTCTCAAGAGTCTCCTCCAGCACCATAATTCAAAAGCATCAATTATTTGGCGATTAGCCTTCTTTATGGTCCAGCTCTCACTTCCATACATCACTACTGGGAAAACCATAGCTTTAACTATACGGACCTTTGTTGGCAAGGTGATGTCTCTATGTGTTATATTTGGGGAAATAAAAATCTTGGGGGAAATCCGCTTTGCAAAAAACGTGTACATTGGGGTGAAATGTAGACAAAAATGTACGTATTAGGAGAAACACACATTAAATATCTGAAGAATTTTCATGAGGACTTTTCGAAACAGAATTTGCAAACTGATGTGGAAATGAGGACAACTGAATTGAAGATTAGAAAACTGAGAAAATGTGAGAAGCTGTAAAGGACAGATTCGCCTGTCCCTAATCACAGATACTCTCCCTGAATTCTTATCATGTTAATAATAACAGTAAAAACACCAGTTACAGATAGGTAGCCGTGTTGGTCTGCCATAGTCAAAACAAAACAAAAAAATCCTTCCAGTAGCACCTTAAAGACCAACTAAGTTAGTTCTTGGTATGAGCTTTCGTGTGCATGCACACTTCTTCAGATACACACATAGAAGTGTGCATGCACACGAAAGCTCATACCAAGAACTAACTTA
>JAXCMG010000064.1:912661-935462 GCA_034642415.1 Podarcis siculus | reverse complement strand
TATTTTTCACTCTATAAGACGCACTTTTCCCCTCCTAAAAAGTAAGGGGAAATGTGTGGGCGTCTTATGGATCGAATGCAGGCAGTGGAGTAGCGTGGGTTGTCAGCACCCGGGGCAAGGCAAGTAATTTGCGCCCCCTAACCCGTGGATTTGCGCCCCCTAACCCGTGGATTTGCCCTAACCCCAGATGTTGCGCCCGGTGCGGCCGGCCCCCCTTGCACCCCCCACGCTACGCCACTGCCTTGAAATCCTTATCCCCTAGCTTCTAGCTAATTCTGGTGACTTTCCCCGTCATTGAAGTTGTGTAAAGACCTGGTCTTGCTAAATCGAAGTGGTACCATGCAAGAGCTCAGCTCCTCCGCAAGTAAACTGAGCTTTGCAAAAACCCAAGTTGCCACATTCAGCAATAGGTCCTGGGACATCCTGAGCCCTTCAGCAAGTTAATTTAGATAAATGTGGGCAAACTGTCGGACTTCCCAGGGCAGGAGGCACAAAGTTGCAGTGCTTGCAGCATAGATCAGAAGTGTCTAGGGTACCAAGCCCTGCCATTCCTAAAGCTACACGAGGCCAGGAGGAGAAAGAACTTGAAAGCCTGGAATTCCAAGGAACAGGAAAACCAGAGACCTGAAAATGGAGAAGGGAACAGAAAGCAGAAAGGGCAGGTGAAACTTGTCTGAGGCTTTGGAGGCAGGCAACAGCTTTTGCATGAAACACCGAGAGCTTTGCATTGCATACCGCCCATCTTTTCCTATCAATTACACTAGAACAGGTGCAGTTTGGCTGTGGCGATGACTCATCACACATGGCACCGACTTCCTGTGCACGATTTCGCTCTCTGCGGCTTTTGCGCGGTATTTGAGAATGCCTCTCTAGAGTTTCGCACACCTGCGGGTGCACGCGCATTTGTTTTTGTGAATGCGGCTGCAAACCAGCTACTCCCTTTCACCTCTGATTGTATAAACTCTCCATGTGCATGTCGTGTGTGTGTGTGTGTGTGTGTGTGTGTGTAGCTGCACATTTTTGCACGCGTTCCTCCGCTTATTCCTTCCTATTTGTCTGTGCTCCATCGTTGTGCTTCCACGTCTCTTTTCCATCCGTGCACTTTGCCCCCCACGAACCCGCGTGTAAACTGCTTGCAATGTTCTTAAAGCACCCAGGCCAGAAGCGGGGCCCTTTACTCCACAAAACCTCCCCAGGATTCCCTCTCTCTCTTGGGCAACTTGTGCCCCCTTCTGCATTATCTCCTTCCAGCAAACTGGGCCCGTGTCCCCCCAGCCAATGCTGCTCCCTGGACCTTGGAGTCCCCGGGGCCCCATCCTCCCCTTGTTTCTCCGAGCCTTGGGACTACGAAGCCCACAATCCTTAGCGGTCTCCCCTGCCTCGCGCGGCTCTTTGGGAGATGCAGTCTCTGCGCTGCGATCCTGCCCATTTACGAGCAGGCGGCGAGGACTACAATTCCCAGCAGCGCTGCGAGCCCAGCCTGCCTCCGCCTCCCCAGCTGGCTTGAAGGCTGTTATTGTTGTTGCTAAAAGGTTAGTGGAACAGCTGGTTGCTCTCTGGGTAAGAGACGTCTTCGGGATTGGGGAGGGGGACGTGGCTACTTTCTCTCCTCCTCGCCTTTCTTGGCTGCTCGGAAAGCGGATGGCTCAAACGGACTCGGGGTGCAGTGGGGCGCAATCCTCTATTCCAGGAGCTTTTTAATTCCCCCCCCCACACTTCCTGCGAATGCTGTGAGCAAAACAATATGTAAGCAAAGAGGGGGAGTGACTTGCCTCCCCCGCAGTCAAAGGAGTCGTTTGCATTGATTCCCACTCCTTCGTCGCTGAAATGAATCTGGGGAGGGCTGGGGAAGGCACGAAAGGCTCCTACGGGCCTTTAATCCTGAGCTTGCGGCACAAAGGGTTGAGGTGGTGATGGGGGGGAAAGACCAAGGGAATCTCTGAACCCCTGTACCAAATGCTAAGGTCTTTCCTGGCTACTTTTACTCTTTCTTTCTTTCTTTCTTTCTTTCTTTCTTTCTGCCACCCCCCTCTTTGCACACACAAGCCTCCAGAATCTGCCAGTTTGGAGACAGCCCAAAGCCCTCCTGCCTCCATACTTAATAGGCCTGGGATATTCTATGTCTGCCATGCCTCCCTCCCCTCTGTTCTTCTTATTACTCTCTCTGACTTGGATATTATTCCTGTCCTGGGGCCTCCCAGAAAATGTATTAACTGCGAATGAGATGCGAAGTCCGCTGCGCGAGAGGCTTGTGTTTATTTGAAGACAGCCCGGGACTTCGGGTTTCTTGAAAACAAAGTTTCCCTTTGTTTGGCTTCCAGCCGCAGGACTCCCAGCCCTGACGCCTGCTAGGAGGACGCTTTTACAGGAGAGTCATAATAGCCTTTCCCAAAACAAGGTGGGGATTGAGCACTACAAATGGCAAGCCATTTCACCATCCCCTTGTAAAGGAGGAGGATGGGCTCCTCTTGCGTAAGCCTTGCAGCAGGCCAGCCAGGTCCTCAAGGCTTCTCCTTGAGCCTTCCCACGCTTCTGCCTGTTAGATGGAGAGATCTGATTGCTGGTTTGTTTTGCTGTACCCTGCACAGACATGTCTGGGCTCTCTGCTGGGCTCTGATTGGTGTTCCTCTTGCAGAAGCACCACCCAGATGCTCTGGGAGAAGGGAATTTGGCCAAAAGTGCTGGGAGCTGCCAGGCGTTCATTACCCATGTGGTTTGGCCGTGACTCTGCCTGGGTCATGGGGCATATTGGGATAAGCTTGTTGCCTTGACTTGTTGTGTAGATCCGAAAGCATCTCGTGTGACAAGGTTTCATCACAGGCTTCCCCTACTAGGAAAGATTGGAAGGCCTATTTAGAATCGAGCTGAGTTAAAGTGGATTGATGAGGTTGATCAAATTATGTCTGGTGTGTGGAAAGTATACAGGGGAAATGTGCACACACCCCCATTCTCTCTCTCTCTCTCTCTAATGTACAAAGGGACGCGGGTGGCGCTGTGGGTTAAACCACAGAGCCTAGGACTTGCCGAGCAGAAGGTCGGCAGTTCGAATCCCCGCGACGGGGTGAGCTCCCGTTGCTCGGTCCCTGCTCCTGCCAACCTAGCAGTTTGAAAGCACGTCAAAGTGCAAGTAGATAAATAGGTACCGCTCCGGTGGGAAGATAAACGGCATTTCTGTGCGCTGCTCTGGTTCGCCAGAAGCGGCTTAGTCATGCTGGCCACATGACCCGGAAGCTCTACGCCGGCTCCCTCGGCCAATAAAGCGAGATGAGCGCCACAACCCCAGAGTCGGCCACGACTGGACCTAATGGTCAGGGGTCCCTTTACCTTTACTCTAATGTACACACTACCTGGGGTCATGCAAGGAAGCTAAGAGGTGGGACATCCAAACAAAGAAAAGGATGTACTTCTTCACATATTCATGGAGGATAACACTGGCAGTCTGGTCAAGGTCGTCATAGGGCTATTTCTCTCCTGCTCTGCTGTATGGACTTCCCATGTGGCCCTGTGAGAAACGAGATGAGGAACTAGATAAGCCTTTGGTCTTTTCCAGCAGGGCTGCTCTTAGGTTTCTGTGCACTAAACAATATGTTTGTATGTGTTAAAGTAATTGTCAAGGGTCCGTTTCATGCGCTTGCAAGCACCCAGCCAAGAGATCTGTGCTGTACACTCCCATCCCTGTGCAACACGCCTGCTACTCCAGCAGCAACATAGAACTTGGTTATTTGATCCTTAAGTTACGCTAATAAGAATCTAAGAATTGCTTTGCCCTTGCTGGGTGACAGCAATGTTCATATCACTCCACATTCCCTCTTCCATCCCATTGTGCTAGCACAACCATTCAGTTGAATATCACCCATATTTGTGCAAAGTTTGGGGTGACAAAACCCTCCTCTTTCTAAAAAAGCTATTGTGCTACCATGAAGACTAGAAACTTTTCATTTTTTAAAAAAATACTGCAGCATGCCAAACTTTCACATGAGACCTCTTCATTACTAGTCTGGGCAGGCTCCAAGATTTGCAGGCAAGGGATCAGAGAAGTATCAGATATGGTTATATCATTAGGAAACAAATCAGTTCCTTGCATTGTCTCAAGGCCAAAGTTAATAATAATTGCTGTATATGGTAAAAGTCAAGAGTGCTGGTATCTGGACTACATTCCACCGTAGATGACTGATGCCTTACCTTGATGACAAATAATCCTTTTCACCCTGCCTTCAAATTTATGATGCTATGAGCCTGGGTCTCGGTTTAGCCGCTTTGCGCCTGGTCTTTATTGTTATGTTTTGTTTTTATAAATGTATAAGCTTGAGGTCCCCAGTAAAACGTATTATCTCTAGTGCAGCAAATTCAAATCAAAATAAATAAACAAGACCAGTAAAGTCACAAAACCAGCAGGCCATAGCCAGATGACAAAACTCTAGAAAAGCCATCCCATTAAAGAAAAAAGAAAAAGTTGGAATGTCTGGGCAAATAAGCAAATGTCTCTTGCCTAGTACCAACATCAGTTTGGGTACCAGACAAGCTTTTCTGGGGGAAACGTCCCAAATATGCAACACCACAACCAATAAAGACCTTTATCTTGTTATCTCCCACCTGACTTTTGATGTTCATATGTTGACCCCTGAGGATGCATATAAGGGGACTCTTATAATGGCCTCTACCATGCGCTCAGTGAGTTCCAGCAGCTCAGTTTGTCAGTGGGCTTTGCTCCCTTGTAGGCAGAAAGCAATAGTTAACACCTGGGAAGACCACGAAGGAGGGCAGGAAATGCCAGCGGAATAATCTGGGCACCCTAGGGATGCCGTGTTATTTCTGTTGCTGAAACCGGACATGAATGTTGGTTTTATTCTGAGAATCTTCTGTGAGCCTCTTTGAGAGCCTCTCAGCTCTATGATGCGGGAAGTATTAGTGATCTAAAATAAATACATATAGAACAGGCTCATATTGTAGGAACAGTCCTTATATATGCTGTGCTCTGGGCAAAACTAAAGAGAGTGCTGTCTGTCAGCGGCCCACACAAGAAAGAAACCTCCAGTTCCTCGATTCTTTAGGTTAAGTCGGTGGTTTTCAAACACTCTGCAGGGAACTTTTCGTCTGTTGACTTCTGTGCTAAGGAAATCCTATACTGTACATTTGCCACAGAACCGATTAGTATTGCAATGCATTCTGGGATGTGTGCCAGTTGCCCAGTAAATTTATATGCAGTGCTAACTGGACCTGTTGGGTCTAGCTGTTGCCCCACACCAAGAGTGGCTGAATGTGACAGGGAGACACAAATAGTAGTGGGTAAACTGTCTTTCAAGGAAATCTGTTGGTGTTTTGAGTGAGGAGCCCACAGCTTTTAAGGAACCTCTGAATTTCTCCTCACAGCACAATTTGAAGACCACTGGGTCCAATGAAATCAATGAGTGTTCGAATTCTTACTCATCTCTAAGCCAAGTCTATACAAGTTTCTAGTCTCTTGGTTTTCCCAGCTATATGCCATGGCACTGCTACCTGGGGCTGGAAATAAAACTTCATGGAGAACACCAGCAAATCGTTCTCACCTCTGTCACTGGTCTTTCAGTTCCAGTTATGGGCAGCACTGGCAAAACCTGAACTCTTAATTTATTTACTGCCAAAAGCCTTTTCAGCCGTGCCCCACCCACTTGACAATGGAAGTGCAGCAAATCTATGTGAAGCAGTGGAGACCTATCTTACTGTTACATAATATTATATAGCATTTTTGTAAGATGAAGTGGAGTGTTTGAGCAAAATAAGCAGGCCAGCAGCTCCAGTGAGCAGAGGAAACAAATGAGGGGGAAGGTGGGTGGCCCAGGCTGGCTTTCTCGTCCTCCCTTGGTTGTTGCCGCCACCACCCGCATTAATAATAATAATAATAATAATAATAATAATAATAATAATAATAATAATAATGTCCCGTCCATCTGACTGGGTTGCCCCAGCCACTCTGGGCAGCTTCCAACATACAGTACAGTGGTACCTCGGGTTAAGAACTTAATTCATTCTGGAGGTCCGTTCTGAACCTGAAACTGTTCTTAACCTGAGGTACCACTTTAGCTAATGGGGCCTCCTGCTGCCGCTGCACTGCTACCACACAATTTCTGTTCTCATCTTGAAGGAAAGTTCTTAGCCCGAGGTACTATTTCTGGGTGAGCAGAGTCTATAACCTGAAGCGTCTATAACCTGAAGCATCTGTAACCCAAGGTACCACTGTACAGTCATACGTCGGGTTACAGAAGATTCAGGTTGCATTTTTTTCAGGTTACGAACACGCCGGAAGTACTGGAATGGGTTACTTCCGGGTTTCGGCGGTTGTGCATGCACAGAACCGCTAAATTGCTCTCTGTGCATGCGCAGAAGCGCCAAATTGGAACCCGCGCGTGCGGAGACGTGCACTGCGGGTTGCGAACGCTGCGGGTTGCGAACGTGCCTCCCCTACGGATTACGTTCGCAAACCGAGCGTCCACTGTACATGAAAACACAAGAAAACATTACACGTTAAAAAGTTTCCCTATACAATGGTACCTCGAGTTACATACGCTTCAGGTTACAGACTCCGCTAACCCAGAAATATTACCTTGGGTTCAGAACTTTGCATCAGAATGAGAACAGAAATTGTGCAGCGGCAGCAGGAGGCCCCATTAGCTAAAGTGGTGCTTCAGGTTAAGAACAGTTTCAGGTTAAGAACGGACCTCCAGAACGAATTAACTTCTTAACCCAAGGTACCACTGTACAGGGCTGCCTTCAGATGTCTTATAAAGTGTATAGTTACTCATCTCCTTGACATCTGATGGGAGGGCGTTCTGTACTTGTTTGCATGCATGCACAGCAGGGTGAGGGAAGTCTGGGGTCTGAGAAAGCAGGCAGCCCAGCTGAGCGAGCGAGCTAACAGGTGAAGGGGGTGATCTAGAGTGAGCAGGCAGGCATCGTTGTCACCAAGGAGGGGGAAGTGTTTTCCCCCTTTGTCTGCCACCACCATCATCAGAAGGAAGTGTGCCCTTCAAAATGCACCATTCCATCTGTCGGGATCAGCACAGGGCGAAGGGGAGAAAGACTTTCTCTTCGTTCCCTTCTCCATGAGTGGTGTCAGAAGTGGGATCCTGGGATTGGGCAAGCTGTGAGGGGATGGGGGATTTGGAAGAGGATAGGGGATAGGCGGGGTTGGTGAGCAACGCATTCAGGGGCATAGCTGTCAAGCATCCCTTATTTGGAGGGACAGTCCCTTATCCCAGTGCCATGTCCCGCTGCTGTCCCTTATTGATGGATGTCCCTTAAATTTCTCGGGTTTCAAAGGAAGCAGCTCCTCTCCCTCCCTCCCTGCCGGCCAGGGAGGAGGGAGGCTCCAACTGTGTTTCTTGGCTGCCCGGCCCGCCCCCCTCCGGCCTGCCCCCCTCCGGCCTCCTCTCACCAGCCTCAGCCCTTGGTAGCCCCTCCCCGCCAGGACTGGCGGGAGCCTTGGGCCTTTCTGCCGCCATCCTCCTCACGGCCGCCGAACTGAGTGTCTCTGCCTGGGGCCTCACCTCTGCCCGTCGCCACTGCTCCCGCTCCTGCTAAGCCGTACTGCAGCTGCACCGCCGAAGGACCCGGATGAGATGGGCAGCCTGGCATGGCCTATGAATTGCTAAGGAGCCTTGAGAGGAGAGTGAGGGCAACCATAGAGAAAGCAGTTCAGAGAGAGGAGGAGGAGGCGGAGGCGCGGGCAGGTGTTCCAAGGGCTACAAGGGAAGGACCGCAAGCGCTTCTCCCATAGATTTGTAGTGGTAGACTAGCATAGATGGTCTGATCTGCGGCTTTACTTCAGGCGCTATTTCCCCCCCCCCCCTTCCTCCCGCCCCACCTGATGGAATTGAGAGCTGCAGATGGAGCACGAGAAAAAAGATACAGAACTGCAGCAGCATCTTTGTAGCTTGGACTTCGTTTTGTTCAAAAAGTGGTTGCTGCTTGTAGTTATTTAATTGCAGTGTTTCATTGGCTGGTGTCTTGAGCAGCAACCTCTGGAAACGAAGGGCCAAAAACCGGCGCTGCTCTCCCAAATTATCTGGTCCCTTTTAACTTCGCATTTCAGCTGGTTGACTAAAATCCCTTTTTTTTTGGCTGCTGGTCCCTTATTTTCAACTCTTTAAGTTGACAGCTATGCTCAGGGGTGCCAGCCCCACTTAAGAACACAATGCAAACCCTGCTAGATAAGGCCAACGGCCTATCTATTCCAGCAGCCCATCCACACAATGGCCAGTCTGTGGGCAGCCTACACACTGGACCTCAGCACAACAGCACTTCCGCATTTCTCGGCAATTGGTATTCAGAAGTCTATTGCCTCTGACTGAAGGGAACTGTCGTGGGAGATCCTGCTTCAAATCTCTGCCCATTCAGTAATGAAACTTGCTGTGTGGCTCGGGGGCAATGTCTCCCTCAGCCTATCTTCCTCCTATCATATTGGTTGTGTGAATAAAAGATTTGGATGCAGCCATGTGCCCTTTCCACTGAAGGTGCCAGAGACATTTTTACGCTTAATTATAATAATGCCAAACGAACACCGATAAAGGTGGCCAACCTGTCTGGGTGTGGCTGTTCACTCCCTCCCACAACTCTGCATTGCACAGTTGTTGTCGTTAGTTTTCAGGACAGGAGGATGACCTGGTTGTGTCATTTCCTGTAACCAACATCGGCCTACCTCTGTGATTTTACAGAGGACGGAATCCAATCTCACGCTAAGTCTTGTTCTCCTGGTGCGAGGATTTCTCCTTGCCTGACAGGGCATTAATCCATCTCTCCTCCCCCCCCCCCCCGTCTAAGTCTGCTGTAGGGGTTACCTCAACCCTCTAGAGCAAATTTGGGGAGGGTGTGGCGTGCACAATTGGGGGGGTGTTGGCATTTGTGCTGCACAAGCAAAATTCCTTGCATTGGCAAGGTGCAGTTGGTGAATAATCCAGTTGTTGTTTAGTCGTGTCCGACTCTTCGTGACCCCATGGACCAGAGCACGCCAGCCACTCCTGTCTTCCACTGCCTCTCACAGTTTGGTCAAACTCATGCTGGTAGCTTCAAGAACACTGTCCAACCATCTCGTCCTCTGTCGTCCCCTTCTCCTTGTGCCCTCCATCTTTCCCAGCATCAGGGTCTTTTCCAGGGAGTCTTCTCTTCTCATGAGGTGGCCAAAGTATTGGAGCCTCAGCTTCACGATCTGTCCTTCCAGTGAGCACTCAGGGCTGATTTCCTTAAGAATGGCTAGGTTTGATCTTCTTGCAGTCCATGGGACTCTCAAGAGTCTCCTCCAGCACCATAATTCAAAAGCATCAATTCTTTGGCGATCAGCCTTCTTTATGCTCCAGCTCTCACTTCCATACATCACTACTGGGAAAACCATGGCTTTAACTATATGGACCTTTGTTGGTAAGGTGATGTCTCTGCTTAATAATCCAGAATCTCATGCAAAAAGTGGATTCCAGACATGTTCGTTTTCTAAATCCCTCACTCGCAGAATATCAACACATTATCGCCTCTCTCTTTCTCCTGCCAAATTTCCCCACTGCCACCACCCCTTGAGGCCTCATAGCTGCATATTCCTGCACTGATCCTCAGAGTCCCTTCCAACTCTATGATTTTTCTGCCATGTCCTTAACTTAACCCGTTAGCCCTACTGAAACAACGCCTTATACGCAATGGCGCTGAATCACATACATTCACTCTTTATCCTTGCCTCTCCTCTCCTTCTGGTGACTTTCCTCATTGTCTCAGTGCAGACTGTAAGCTCCTTGGGAGCAGAGACTTGCCACACACACACACACACACACACACACACACTGCAATGCAGCGGTATAAATCAGTCGTGACACTTCATAATGAATAGGTCCTCGTAGTTGTGGAAATACAATCTGCAAAAGATCGAGGGGGTGATATTTCTGTGTCCTGCGTAGCTCTGACCTTTCCTCGTGATCTCTATCAACGCTGCGCTGCAAATGCATCCCCCACTGCCCATTGCATCCTTACATTTCCCCTTCCTGCCTGAAGAATTTTGCTGAAAGTTTCCTAGTTGCGCAGAACAAAAACACAAAACCCAGTTATTGGATTGGGAATGAAATGCTTCACGGGTGAGGGACCTCAGGCCTGGGCCCAGAATGTGGCCCTCCAGGGTTTGCTGCCGGGCCCTTAAACCTCTCACCAGGCCATGGTTCACAAACTTCCTTGAGTGCTTTGGCTGCTGGAATGAGTTCTTGTTTGCCTGGGTGGGAGGTTAGAGAGAGATGTGCAGAATCTAGCCTACTTTACAAAGGTGAAATTCATGTTCGTTCCTCACCTGCTTTTGCATACTCTCCAATATTTATCTGATGAAAGTAGGGATATCCTATTCCATCGTTATCATCATTTTACTATTTATACCCCACCCATCTGACTGGGTTGCCCCGGCCACTCTGGGCAGCCTCCAAAATATATACAGATATAATATAACATTAAGTATATTTTTAAAAAACTTCCCTATACAGGGCTGCCTTCAGATGTCTTCTAAAAGTTGTATAGTTTCTTCTTGGCTCGGGGGTAGCATAACTCCAGACCCTCCAACATTTCTCTGATGAAAATAGGGACGTCCTTAGGGAAAGCGGGACATTCCAGGATCGAACTGGAAACCAGGACGGCTTCTGTAAATCTGGGACTGTCCTTGGAAAATAGGGACACAGGTCTTTTTTGCCCCTGATCCCTCCCACCAGTGACATTTGGCCCTTGAAAGATTGCCCAGAATGTGGCCCTCAGACGGGAAATGGTTCCCCACTTCTGAAGTACATGGGATTAAGCACACATGCATAATAAGCAGATAATTGCACTGCAGTCTTATTTTGATTCACGGAATTTGTAATTTGTTGGGGTAGGAGTGGATAACAAGGTCAGGCCAGAGCTGCGTGCCTGATGCAATCACATGATCCAGATGTGGAAACCGAAACTGTACTGAGAAGTTTGCATCCAAAGAATCAGCATAGTGCAATCATGTTTATTATTACAATCGTACCTCGGATGTTGAATGGAAATCCGTTCTGGAAGTTGGGTTGACTTCCAAAACGTTCGGACACCAAAGACGCGGCTTCTGATTGGCTGCAGGAAGCTCCTGCAGCCAATTGGAAGCTGTGTCAGACATTCGGGTTCCAAAGAACATTCGCAAACTGGAACACTCACTTCTGGGTTTGCGGCATTCAGGAGCCAAAACATTTGACATGTAAGGCGATTGGGATCTAAGGTACGACTGTAAAGGTAAAGGACCCCTGACAGTTAAGTCCAGTCGCAAACGACTCTGGGGTTGCGGCGCTCATCTCGCTTTACTGGCCGAGGAAGCCGACGATTCTCCGCAGATATTTTTTCCGGGTCACATGGCCAGCATGACTAAGCCGCTTCTGGCGAAACCAGAGCAGTGCACGGAAACGTCATTTACCGCTGGAGCGGTACCTATTTATCTACTTGCACTTTGACGTGCTTTCAAACTGCTAGGTTGGCAGGAGCTGGGACCAAGCAACGGGAGCTCACCCCGTCACTGGGATTCGAACCACCGACCTTCCGATCGGCAAGCCCTAGGCTTAGTGGTTTAGACCACAGTGTCCCCCACATCTCAGGAATAAATTCCATATTATTCAATGCAGCGTACTCCCATAAGGGTTGTGGCTTCGATGTCCGCCCCCTCCCCCCAGCTGGGCAGATATTTCCGTTGTGGAAGACAACTTTCCACCCCACCCCCCTAAAAAGAAAAAAGAGTGGTCCCTGCCCCACTGAGCTTACAATCTTGATTTCAACAGTGGGGAAGAGAAGCCAGATGGAATGTCCAGATGTTTGGTGGGTGTGGTGTCCATGCCTATGGCGCTAGTTCAGATTCCTGCCTTTCAGGGGGTTGGACTAGATGACCCCTGGGGTCCCCTCCAACTCTACAATTCTATGGCCTTCCTTGCCCCGCTAACCTTACCTTTCCCGCCCCGACCTGGCCACAGTGATCCATGTGACGGTCATCTCCAGGCTTGACTACTGTAATTCGCTCTACGTGGAGCTGCCCTTGAAGCTGTCCCAGAAACTCCAGTGGGTGCAGAATGCTGCAGCGAGGCTCCTCACGGGGTCTCTGCCATGGGAGCATATTCGCCCAGTGCTTTTCCAGCTGCACCGGCTCCCGGTGGAGTACAGGGTCAGATTTAAGGTGCTGCTTTTGACCTTTAAAGCCCTTCATGGCCTAGGACCCTTGTACCTATGGGACCGCCTCTCCCGGTATGACCCACAGAGAGCCTCAAGGTCCATAAATAGCAACACCCTAGTGGTCCCGGGCCCTAAGGAAGTTAGATTGGCTTCAGCCAGAGCCAGGGCCTTTTCAACACTGGCTCCGGTCTGGTGGAACGCTCTGCCTCATGAGACCAGGGCCCTGCAGGATCTGATCTCTTTCCACAGGGCTTGTAAGATAGAGTTGTTCCGCCTGGCCTTTGGTTTGGAGCAAATTTGATTCCCTCCCTCCCTCTCTTTCTTTTTTCCTTTCCTTCTCCTCCTGCGATGAGGCTACATTTTAATATTTTAATGTTCCATTATTTTAATGTTGTATTTTATTTTTGTTTTTAAGTTGTAATCATTCATCTTGTTTTTATTATTGCTTGTAAGCCGCTCTGAGCCCGGCCTTGGCTGGGGAGGGCGGGGTATAAATAAAAATTATTATTATTATTATTATTAACCACCCTCATTTGCCCCACAGCCGCCAAGATGGAAGAAGTGCAGTCCCAACCCGGCGTGGCTTTCCTGAATGTGACCTCGAGCTACGTGCCCCACACCAAGGTGGAGTGTCACTACAGCCTGCCGCCTGGCATGAAGCCGTCCGCCAGAGACTGGATTGGGATATTTAAGGTATTTCAGCTGGGGAGTTGGGGGGAGGGAAAGTGGGACACACTACAGTGTTAGAAACTCAGATATATAAGCTAGGCGCCAAATGGCTCCTTAAACCAAGGTTACAGTCACCAAAATGGAAAGTCTAGTTGCCCTAAAGTCTTGTTTTTTCAAATGATGGACTGACTGTGATTGAGTCTCAGTTAAACACCTGGCTAATTCAGATGACAAACTTGAGCTAAGTTAAGAGCTTTGAGAACTTAAAGAAGAAAAGGCACTTGATCCAGGGATAGTCCAAATATCTATTGGCCTATTCCGACCTCTTTTTCTTAATGGTGACATGGTCCATTCATAACATAAGAATGTTCTTCACAATTGTGAGCAGGGCTGTGAGGTGGGGTAAGCTAAGACAAACGGCAAGAATTTTTATTTTATTTTTTGAAATAATTTTGATTTGATTTTACAACTGTAAAATTACAGCAATACAGTGGTACCTCGGGTTAAGTACTTAATTCGTTCCGGGGGTCCGTTCTTAACCTGAAACTGTTCTTAACCTGAAGGACCACTTTAGCTAATGGGGCCTCCTGCTGCTGCTGCGCCGCCGGAGCACAATTTCTGTTCTCGTCCTGAAGCAAAGTTCTTAACCCGAGGTAATATTTCTGGGTTAGCGGAGTCTGTAACCTGAAGCGTATGTAACCCAAGGTACCACTGTACAAAATACATATCCATATTTAGAGATTTCTCCAAATCTCTAGACTTCCCATCTTCCCCTCCATGGGTCCTATTGTCAACCTTTTCAACTGCATACTGTTTCATAATCCATATTTTATATTTCTCCATTTTATCCATAATATTTACTACATTACAAGTGTTATTACAATCCTGCTAATGTTTTCATCTGCTTACATTGGTCTGTCAGGTCAATTCTTATTTCCCCCCATTCTTTATTAAAGTTTTGGTCTTCTTGGTTCCTGAGCTTTCTGGTCAGTTTTGCCATTTCAGCATACTCCAACAGCTTAGTTTGCCATTCTTCTCTGGTGGGGACTTTGTCTTCTTTCCATCCCTGGGCTAGTTACATCTGTGCAGCTGTTGTTGCGTACATAAGAAGTCTTTTCTTCTCCCTAGGAATATCAATACCTACAATTCCTAACAGAAAAGCAACTGGTTTTTTTCAATTCATTATATATCATTTCCCAGAATGCTCTTATTACCTTACAGGTCCACCGCATACGGTAAAAGGTGCCTTCCTTTTCTTTACATTTCCAGCTGATATTTGTACTTGTCTTATACATTTTTGCTAACTTACAAACTGCAACAGTTGTTCACTGCTCCTGCTCAGGCTGCACAGGAAAGATGCATTTTTGTTCCAGAAATTCATTCCGATTGTGCAGATAAAATATAACTGATTGAATTCTACAGGATAGGGTATTAGCGTGTGAAAACAGTCCAGATTCAATGATCCCCAGGCACGCACCTCCAGACGGTGGAGGTGTCAGGCATCTTTACTTGGTCACAAGTGGTTGGAAGCCAGGTGCGAAATGTGCCCTGCACCTGGCTAATTTCAAACACAGGACACATACCGTATTTTTCGCTCTATAAGACGCACTTTCCCCCTCCTAAAAAGTAAGGGAAATGTGTGTGCGTCTTATGGAGCAGATGCAGGCGGGAGGCTCTGCTCAGCGCTCCCTTTAAAGAGCCGTGTGGAGCGTGTGTGCAGCCGTTCTCCCTCCTCGGGGAAAAGCCCCCAAGAGCTGCACACTCTTTAAAGCGAGCGCGGCTCTTGGGGGAGCCTTCCTCCCGCTGCCCGGGAGAGGCTGTGTGTGGCTATCCCATAAACCAGGACAGCAAGCGGGATTGCTGCGCAGCGATCCCACTTGCTGTCCTGGCTTCTGGCTTAGCCCCGAGCAGCCTCTTATGGGCAGGGGGAGCCTTCATCGCCCTGCCTGGGAGAAGCTGCGCACGGCTATCCCATAAGTCGGGACAGCAGGAGGCTATCCCAGAAGCCAGATCCCTCTTGCTGTTCTGGCTTCTGGGATTCAGAATACAGTGGAACCTCAGGTTACATATGCTTCAGGTTACATGCGCTTCAGGTTACAGACTCCACTAACCCAGAAATAGTGCTTCAGCTTAAGAACTTTGCTTCAGGATGAGAACAGAAATTGGGCTCCGGCGGCGTGGCAGCAGCTGGAGGCCCCATTAGCTAAAGTGGTGCTTCAGGTTAAGAACAGTTTCAGGTTAAGTACGGACCTCCGGAACGAATTAAGTACTTAACCTGAGGCACCACTATTTTTTTTCTTGTTTTCCTCCTCCAAAAACTAGGTGCGTCTTAGGGTCTGGTGCGTCTTATAGAGCGAAAAATACGGTATGTTTTCATTTCCCTCAGCTGTTGCTTTATTGCCTTTATATATGCCGCCCTTTTCTCAAAGGAGCTTGAGGCGGCATATCATGCTCTCCCCCGCTCCATCCCCACAACAACCCTGCGAGGTGAACTAGCCTGATAGGCTGTCATTGACCCAAGGTCACCAATGAGCTTTATGACCAGGTAAGGATTTGGGACGCGGGTGGCGCTGTGGGTAAAAGCCTCAGCGCCTAGGGCTTGCCGATCGAAAGGTCGGCGGTTCGAATCCCCGCGGCGGGGTGCGCTCCCGTTGCTCAGTCCCAGCGCCTGCCAACCTAGCAGTTCGAAAGCACTCCCGGGTGCAAGTAGATAAATAGGGACCGCTTACTAGCGGGGAGGTAAACGGCGTTTCCGTGTGCGGCTCTGGCTCGCCAGAGCAGCGATGTCACGCTGGCCACGTGACCCGGAAGTGTCTGCGGACAGCGCTAGCCCCCGGTCTCTTGAGTGAGATGGGCGCACAACCCTAGAGTCTGTCAAGACTGGCCCGTACGGGCAGGGGTACCTTTACCTTTTACCTTTAAGGATTTGAACCCTGGCTTCCTGGATCCTCGCTCAAAGAGGGCCTTGACTGCACTGCTGATGCACACAATTGCAAATTCTGGTCTGCACAAAGAGCAAAATGAGATGGTAGAGTCCTGAAGGTGGAGAGTGGGCTATACCACTTCAGACTGCCAGTGACGAGGGTGTCTTATTTTCGCGGTGCTCTTTTGCATTTTATTTTTTTAGGGAGCTTTGTAAATAGAATGCCAACACAGTAGGAGGTTGATGTTCTCGCTCTCCCGCTTTAAGCCTGCTGTTACAGGATGTTCTATATACAGGGGAGCGTTAAAAATGCCATTTCTTCCCTTCCACCCTGCTCCATGTCTTAAGACCCAGCGTCCATCCAGTGTGGTCCTTGGGGGAAGGGGAAGGGAGGAGAGAGAAAAGGAGGAACACAGTCCCTTTGTGCAGCACAGTGGAGGGCTGTTTATGCAAGAGCCGGCTGCGGGTTTCCTTTTCTGTCCCGCTCTCATTAGAAATTGAAATTCAGGGACCCAAGTCAGTATGCTTGCTTCCTTCCTGCCCCCAACAGCACTGGAGAAATGGCTTCCCAACTCAAAGTGAATTTGCGGGGAGGGGCCGGCAGGGAAAGCCTGTGATAGATGATAGATAGATAGATAATTTATTACGGTCAAAGACCGAGCTTCTAGCAAGAGTGAAAGCCCTTCTTGGGTTTCTGGATGCGAGGAAATAGAGATATGTTGATGGAGTGGCTACATATCTCCCGTTTTCTCTGATTTTATAATCGGGGACCCTTTTACAGTCCTGTTGTCTATGTCCATGATTCTTTGCCTAGTCACGGAAGCCCAGGTTTGCTTTGAGACTCAGGACTTGAGAAATTCCTCCTCCATCCTGGAGGTGCCAAACAGTGGTTGTTTAGTCCCGTTGCTGCTGGTGTTAAGGGTGAAATGTAGATGCAGTTGTCACTGAGACAGTTCAGAATGAGGCAGAAGGTTCACAGAATGTTAGAGCTGGGAAGGACCTCTGAGCTCATCTCCTCTGCTGTATCCAAAGAACCCCAGTTCCTACCTCGTTTTGAGGATGGGGAGGGGCAAAGTGTAGCCCAAGCCAGATTCAAAAGTGAATGAGTCTGTTGTTGTTGTTGTTTAGTCGTTTAGTCGTGTCCGACTCTTCGTGACCCCCTGGACCAGAGCACGCCAGGCACTCCTGTCTTCCGCTGCCTCCCTCAGTTTGGTCAAACTCATGCTGGTAGCTTCGACAACACTGTCCAACCATCTCGTCCTCTGTCGTCCCCTTCTCCTTGTGCCCGCAATCTTTCCCAACATCAGGGTCTTTTCCAGGGAGTCTTCTCTTCTCATGAGGTGGCCAAAGTATTGGAGCCTCAGCTTCACGATCTGTCCTTCCAGTGAGCACTCAGGGCTGATTTCCTTCAGAATGGATGCGTTTGATCTTCTTGCAGTCCATGGGACTCTCAAGAGTCTCCTCCAGCACTGTAATTCAAAAGCATCAATTCTTCAGTGATCAGCCTTCTTTATGGTCCAGCTCTCACTTCCATACATCACTACTGGGAAAACCATGGCTTTAACTATACGGACCTTTGATGCTGTCTAGGTTTGCCATCGCCTTTCTCCCAAGAAGCAGTCGTCTTTTAATTTCGTGGCTGCTGTCACCATCTGCAGTGATCATGGAACCCAAGAAAGTAAAATCTCTAACTGCCTCCATTTCTTCCCCTTCTATTTGCCAGGAGGTGATGGGCCCAGTGACCATGATCTTAGTTTTTTTTGATGTTGAGCTTCAGACCATATTTTGCGCTCTCCTCTTTCACCCTCATTAAGAGGTTCTTTAATTCCTCCTCACTTTCTGCCATCAAGGTTGTGTCGTCTGCATATCTGAGGTTATATTCCCTAAACCTCTTGTGCGTCCCTCATCCTGTATAATAATGTGCTGATCTAAGCAATGCGCCCTAGGGGAAGCTCTAGGGACATGGGCTACTCTCATGCTCTCTTCTCATTCCCTTTCCCAGGTGGAGTCCTCTTCATATTTCCCCCCCCCCCAATTTTTTTTTATTCATTTTATAACACAACTAAACAAGACAAACAGAAAAACAAAAAATACAAACAAATTCTTGTCTTATCCTTATTGTTTCTAAACATTGTTAGGCAGGCTTCCACAAGTCCCCCCTATCTGATTTTCATTTTACCTCATCTTTAGCTGTTTACAGTGGTACCTCCATTCTTAACCTGAAACTGTTCTTAACCTGAAGCACCACTTTAGCTAATGGGGCCTCCTGCTGCTGCCGCGCCGCCGGAGCACGACTTCTGTTCTCATCCTGAAGCAAAGTTCTTAACCTGAGGTACTTTTTCTGGGTTAGCGGAGTCTGTAACCTGAAGCGTTTGTAAGCTGAAGCATATGTAACCCGAGGTATCACTGTACATATATTGTAATTTTTAACCATTTTTTTTTATCACACTTACTTTTACCATAAAAATCTTCACATTTTATCACTAGGTGGAGTCCTCTTCAGTGCGTGATTATTATACCTTTGTGTGGTGCACAGTTCCAGATGGAGGAGCTTCCGCAGGAGCCCTTCTTCACTGTAACGTTCAGTTCCAAGGTGGGTGTTAGGAGGTCCGATGGTCTGCATCAGGTTACTCGTGGCTGGAGATGCCAAAGCAATACTTAAATTGTGCTTTTCTAAAGCAAGGCGGGTGGTGCTGTGGTCTAAACCACAGAGCCTAGGGCTTGCCGATCGGAAGGTCGGCAGTTCGAATCCCCACGACGGGATGAGCTCCCGTTACTGGGTCCCAGCTCCTGCCAACCTAGCAGTTTGAAAGCACACCAGTGCAAATAGATAAATAGGTACCGCTGCGGTGGGAAGGTAAATGGCATTTCCGTGCGCTGCTCTGGTTCACCATGCTGGCCACATGACCCGGAAGCTGTCTGCGGACAAATGCCAGCTCCCTCGGCCTCTATAGTGAGATGAGCGCGCCACCCCAGAGTCAGTCATGATTGGACCTAACGGTCAGGGGTACCTTTACCTTAACCAAGGCAGAAAGGTGACTCAGGAATTGTAGAAGGGGACAGGTGGCGACCACGGGACCCTGCTGCATTTGGTTTGAGCAACGTTTTTGACTTGTCCTTTGTTTTCAAAACCCATGCATAAGTTCAAAAGCACGCACATATGTGGATGGGACTCAACTAATGAATTTCATCAGCAGAAACCCTCCGCAAGAACGGCAGCTTGCCCAAGGGGGCTTTCCCCCACTCTCCCCCCCCCCCCCATGTGTCCCCTGTCTCCTGAAATTGACTCTTGGAAGAGTTAGGAAAACCCCTGGAATAGCATATGGGGATGGAGGGGGGGGGGAATTCTTCCATCTGGCAAGCCAAAATATTTGCCCTGACAAAATGAGTTCCTTAGCGTGATGTTGAATTCCTCCCATACTAGGCTTTGCCTTTTTGAAAAAATGGTTCTATCCATAGCCATTCGCTCAGCTGCTGTGATATCACAGAATGCTCATAAGCATTCTGACCGATGAAGGAGTGCTACTATATAATTTTTACCACTACTGTTACACAACTGTTAAATTTATATAAAGCCTCTTTATAAAATAAATACAGAGCAGCTTTGATTGAATGCAGTGTTCATGAAATACAAACAAGAGAGGGGGCCAACCAACCTCAAGAGCAGGCATAGGCAAACTTGGCCCTCCAGATGTTTTGGGACTACAACTCCCATCATCCCTGACCACTGGTCTTGTTAGCTAGGGATGATGGGAGTTGTAGTCCCAAAAGTTCTGGAGGGCCGAGTTTGCCTATGCCTGATCAAGAGCATGGGTCAGCAAACTAAGGCCTGTGGACTGGATCAGGCCCAATTGCCTTATGGATCTGGCTCGCAGACGGTCCGAGAATCGCCATGTGGATCGCCAGTGCGCACGTTCTTTTCCTCTCTCTCCCTCACACGGCGGTGGCACCTCCTCCCTCCCTCCTCCTGGCTTCTCCCCGCCCTGCCTAGAGGAGAAAGGGGGCTAGGCTTTGTTGGTGCCAGCAGTAGCTGCGCTTGAGCGGCCGCCATTTTGAGCAGCCCCTCTCCGGAGCCCTTTCGCTTGCCGCTCATCGTCCCTCTGCCGCCGTCGCCGTCAACCCCTGCCGCTCACAAGACACAGGTAAGCAGCCACCAGGGCTTGTGCTGCTCTTGCATCATTTTTTCCCCAAAATATAGTCCGGCCCCCCACAAGGTCTGAGGGGCAGTGGACCAGCCCCCTGCTGAAAAAGTTTGCTGACCCCTGCTCAAGAGCCTCATTTCTTTCCTTTGCTGCATTGTCAACCACTTTGCTTTCTTCAGACTGTACGTAACACAGATCAGTAAACAAACCCATTTGTTGTGTTTACAGCCAGCTACCTGCCCAAGCCAGGCCCCCAACAGTACCAGTTCCGCTATGTGGATCGCCGTGGGGAGGTGCGTGGCCAAAGCTCCCCTTTCCAGTTCAGCGAGCCGCGGCCCATGGATGAGCTCGTCACTCTGGAGGAGGCGAGCGATGACGGTGGGGGCACCGACATGTTGCTGGTGGTTCCCAAGGCCGCCTTGCTGGAGGTAACGTACTCCCAACAACACCCTGAATTTCAGAAGCCCCCTGACTGTTCAGCCTGGCGGATCATTTGCCCAACAATGCCCATCATCCCTAGCCCTTGGCTGTACCATTCAATGCTGATGGGAGCTGGGAGCCCAGTAAAATTCACACAGGTTTCCCAACACTGAAATAATGACTTGGCCTTGAAAGCAACATGGTACCGTCTTTCCCAAACTGTACCACATCGGTCTGCAGGAGGGGAATTGCATCTTTGAATTCTCCCTGTGGAAGCAGTCTTCCTGTAGATGGAAAGCTAATTTGTCTAGTAAAAGACTACACTAATCTTCTTCTCTGTGATTTCCATCCAGCAATGGTGTGTGTGTCTTTTAATAAATTTAGAGGATTCACATATCTTCGCCTTCAAGTCTATTTTTCCCATTTCATTTCACTTTTAATTTGTATACCGCCTTTCTAAATTACTATATTCAGGGCGGTTTACAAGCTCTGGAGACAACAAGATAGCAAAGATCACACACCTCACAACAACCTGATCTGATACAAAAAAAGCCATGATAAAAGCATAACTTTAAAATAAACAGCCTGTATCAAATAAAAGCAATATGCAACAATCCATTAGAATGTAATGGTAAACAGTAAAATGAAATATCGGCAAATGATAATTAAACAGTTTACACTGAACCATTACAATAATCACTAAAGACAAGTCACAATGCATAAAATACCACAAAACCATACAGAAGAATCAAATTGAGGAAAAAAGGACACACAATGTATAAATATATACAGTGGACACTTGGGTTGCGAATGTGATCCGTGCAGGGGGCACATTCGCAATCCGCAGCGCCGCGTCTGTGCATGCACAGATTGCAATTTGGTGCTTCTGCGCATGCGCAAAGTGCAATTTGGCGCTTCTGCGCATGTGCAACCGCCAAACCCCGGAAGTAACCCATTCCAGTACTTCCA
The DNA here is from genome assembly GCA_034642415.1 of Podarcis siculus. NCBI lineage: Eukaryota > Metazoa > Chordata > Lepidosauria > Squamata > Lacertidae > Podarcis > Podarcis siculus. The sequence continues at coordinate 914,180 of JAXCMG010000064.1, read as the reverse complement.
GGTTTTCGGTGTGTCCGTAACCTGGAAAAACGCAACCTGAAGCGTCTGTAACCCAAGGTATGACTGTAGATATAAATTCAGTGGTACCTCAGGTTAAGTATTTAATTCGTTCCGGAGGTCTGTTCTTAACCTGAAACTGTTCTTAACCTGAAGCACCACTTTAGCTAATGGGGCCTCCTGCTGCTGCGCGCCGCCGGAGCCTGATTTCTGTTCTTATCCTGAAGCAAAGTTCTTAACCTGAAGCACTATTTCTGGGTTAACGGAGTGTGTAACCTGAAGCGTATGTAACCTGAAGCGTATGTAACCCGAGGTACCACTGTATATATATATATATATATATATATCCCTGAGCTTCTCTCTTTCCAGCTGCTTCTGCTGTCCTCAGAGTCATGGTCTAGGAAAGGCTCCAGGGCTGGAGGATGGGGCAAGGCAGGTGGAAAAAGGCCTTGCCTGACAACCAGCACAAAGTTTATTTCCGCTCACCAGTAAGCAGCCCAGAGGGGCTCTGTCATGCTGTTTCTTCTGAGCCATCTCTCAATTCCGGCCCTGTGTTCTAGCAACATAGGGACGGTGACTTTAAGGTAGCGGCTTAAGCAAGTCTGCTAAACGTGTTCCCTGGCCTCTAATGAAGCCTCGCGGGTGTCTCTCCTTATATCCTTCACAGACGCAGTTGGAAGAGAGCCGGCAGGAGCAAGGAGCCCTGCTGCAGGAATCGTGCCGGCTGAAGGATGAGGTTCAAGAGCTGAGAAGCCGTGTGGCGGAGCTGGAAGCAGTCCTGGGCACGCTCCGGGATGAACACACCAAGCTGGCCGCACAGTACAAGGCAAGAGATCTGGGATCTGGGAATTCTCAATCTCTCCAGGTCCCCAAAGCTACTCAGGGCCAGAGGGGAATTGTGCCCTGTTCTCCTGCCCTGAGGTTCATTTCAGGGCAGGTCAAGGAACCTTCAGCTGAAATTTGCAAAATTTTCAACAGGGTCTGCCTGTCGTAGCCCCTTTGTTAGACACGGGCAACTCCTCACGCTGTCACCGTCTGTCTCCCAATGGAATGGCTCTTGCGATTCATTCCTTCATTCATTTAAGATTTATGCACTGCCCTTGAAGCACTTTGAACGTTAAGATGTTTTAAATGCCATGAAGTACCTAATATAATAATAATAATATAAAATGAAGTACCTAATATAATAAAAGCATCTGATCTGTGAAAATAACACCAAACTAGTCCGAGTAAAATGAATCAACGGAAATTATAAAGCCTGAAAAAAATGGAAAAGTTATTTGATTTAAAGACCTCAGAGTAGTTGTTGCTCTTCAGATAGCTGGGGCAGTGGTGTAGCGGTGGGGGGGGGCGCGAGGGACTGTTGTCCAGGTGCAAAATTGCGGGGAGGGCGCATGCCACAAATTTCAAAAGAAAAACAAACCACTTTGAGGGGTATATTTAGCAACCAAGTGGTGTAAATATGTCATGAAATTAATAATAATAATAATAATAATAATAATAATAATAATAATAATAATAA